>JAKCWG010000640.1:0-100000 GCA_021464415.1 Lonicera japonica | reverse complement strand
TCTTTTTCTTAGTCTGATAGTCTAAAGCATAATAAATTGCACCCCATTGTTTTCTGAAGCATGTGTTTCCACTATGAAGATGTCTTCTGCATTAGGCATCTCAAGTCCAGGGATATTTTTTGACTTCGTCTTTTAATTTAGTCATTATATCCGTGTCATCTTTTGTCCAATTAAATGGATTAGTCTTTTTGGTTCCTTTTAGTTTAACGGCAAGACTTTTTCTTTTTCCAGCTAAATCTTTAAGGTAGTCTGTGGCACAATTAAGCAATCCAAGAAAGCTTTATAATTGTTTTTTGTCATTAATTATGTCTGAAAAATCTAAAATCTTTCTAGTAATATGGTCTTAATGAGATATCTTTCCATGTCTTATATGGACTTCTATAAAGTCTATTTCTTCTTGAAATAGAAGCATCTTTTTATGGAAAATAATAATACCGTGATTATCAAATTCGACTATTATTATTCTAAGATGTTCTATATGGTCTTCTTTTGTGTGACTTGCAATTAGTACACCATCAATGTTTACTAAGCAAAATTCTGAATACTTTCTAAAAATGCCATCTATTATTCGTTAGAAGACTTGGGGTGCATTTTTGTATCCAAATGGCATTACTAGCCACTCATAGTTTCCTTGTGGTACGGTGAATGGTGTCCACGGTATGGAGTCTGGATGCATTTTCCAAAATCCGGACTTACAATCAAATTTGCTAAATATCTTTCTATTTTCAATAAGACTAATTAGATTATTCTTATCTGGTATTTTATATGAATCGAACTCATAATTTTTATTGAGAGCTCTATAGTTTAATACCATTCATCTTTTTCCTCGTTTCTTTTCTGATTCATTTTCAACATAAAAGGCAAGACTATTATGTCTACTAATGCTTTCTTGAATCACTCATCCTTTAAGTAGACTATCTACTTATGTTTGGAATTCTTCTCTGTCTCTCTAGGAATATCCTTTCTTATATGTGTCTCCATTTATGGTGGCGTCTGGATTTATGGGTATAATCTGGCAATATGCCCTATCTTTTTCCCATTTCTCTATAAGATTTTCTCCAGTCGTAGGAATTGCTAATTCCTTGATCTTATCCTTTTCAACTTCTAAGGATCTAATGTCTATCTTTTTTCTCTTTCACATTTATTGGACTGCCAAGAGATGATGTGTAATATGATCAGCAATTTCTTGTTGGATTAATGTTATCTGTTTATAACATTTCTTGTCTGGACAAGTGCATTTGTGTTTTAGAGGGGTAGTAGTTTCCTCTATTTCACCACACTTAGCTGTAGAATTCTGGGGGGGGGGGGGTGGGACCCATGAAGGTTTTACTTGCATGAGGTCAAATGCTCTATCACGAGAAAGGAGCGTAGTCTGTGTATCAAATTTGCTAGTATGCGACAATTCTATTTTATCGTCATATTGAGCAAATGGCTAAGTCTTACGGAGGAAGTCATTTCATATCAAAAGATTTCCTGTGAATTTACAAGCTGGGTCTATGACATAAAATTCATGTGTAAATTCATTATCTCCTATCTGAAAATAGATACGAATAGTTTGTAATGGGAGTTCAAAATAATCCCCACTAGCAACTTGTTTGGAGATAAGTTGTTTGCTAGTTCTATAATACTCGTCTGAGAATGCATTTGATTTACAGATATTGGTAGTACAACCGGTATCAATCATAGCAGAGAGTAGTCTAGGATAGTTTTGATTAAGGATTTTTACTTCATTGAAGCTTATAAATAATCCTTTAGCTAGGATTCCTAGATTATTCTGTTCTTTGATTTCAATTCCATTTAAAGGATTTGGAATATCAGGGATTCTCTTGGGGGGACATTCGTCTACTTTTTTCTTTCACTCCTTAATTTTCTTGATCCTATTTGTATTAATTTCTTGATAGTATTTATCTATGTTCGTGTCTAGTATGTGATCATACTTATTTTCGTACATAGAAATTCCTGTCTCTAGCAGTCTTCATGATAATGAAGTTTGCATGTAATGCATACTATGAATAATTCTAGTGATATTGTTGTAAAACAATAATCACAAGTGAAGTCAGCAGGGCTACATTTTATTTTGAATTTACACCTATGGCATGGATTCGAGTATCACTGAGGTATTCTAACCATCTTCTCTACTTGAGAAGGTTGCCATACATATGCTAAATTACAACAGTAAATGGCTTCTTCATAGTCTAGATAAATAGCTTCTTCTATTGGTTCGTTATCATCAATTGTGGTGATGACAAAACATTATTTAAATTCTTCTTTTTCTTCTTCAGGAGATGATTCAGTATCTGACTCAGTTGTGTATGCACTATACACATTAGCATGGTCATCTACTTCGCAGTATGATAACCTAATATTATATATGAGGTCTAAGTCTTGTGAGTCAGCTTGGGTAAGCATGACTTCTAGCGAAGTGTCCTGTCTTTCCACACACCCAACATTCATTTTTTGAATTATAGGATGTTGGTTTCTTATCTTCATCTTTCCTATAATTAGGAACTTTCTTTTTGGTGTCTGAATTCTTCTTGAAATATCTCCTTCTAGGAAATAATTTATTTCTTTTCTTAGGATTTCTAAAGCTAGTTGATTTTCTAAATTTATATTTTTTTATTATTGGGTCTGTATTAATCGTATCTTTGAAAGTTTGTTTCCAATGTTTCCTTTTATGGACCTTGGAAGTACCTCTTCCACATCCCCATTGGATAGGTTATATATCTCTTTCATCTTTGATTGAAGGCGTATTTTTAAATGTCTCCTTAATCAAAGCGTCTTGTGCTTTCTCGCGTCTTTTAGTTAGAATGTAGTCTTTGGCAAAATTTATTCTTTCACCAAGAGTATCTTCTTTAGTATTATTAATTGCAGGCCACTTTCTATCTTCGTTGATAAGAAGGTGTCCAATAGCTAGGAGTTTTCTAAAATACTCATCTTTAAGAGTTGTAGTGAACTGCTTTATTTGGTAGTACAATGTTTCATAATTATTACTATATTCATTGATCTTGTCTAAACTGCATATACTAAGTAATTATAACTTAGTTTTTGCCACATCTACTTCTGATTCTTGGGCAAGGTGACTTGCTCCAATGAATTCAGTTGTGTAGAGTTGTACATACCTATTTACAGATCTCTAGTCTCTTGTCTCATTGAATCTTGCTAGTTTAGCTATAGTAGCTTCGTCTGTTGCTGTTCTTAAACTATCTAAATAGTTTTTTGCAATTCATTTTAGAAATTGCTCAGCATATCTTTTACATGATTCTGCATCCCAACTTTTGTTAGACGCAAAGCACACGTGCATCTGATCTTTCCATTCTTTTAAGACATTCTTTCTGTCTTGTACATTGTCTAAGTTTAGGTAGATACCTACTGGGTTGATGGCTACTGATGCCATATTCTTTGTACTTTGAAAGTCTATAGTTGTCGTAGCTAATCCTTTGACATAGTTTGGTTTAGTCTTGATAATACTGTCACTATAAATAGGAATATCGTTGACCAGTAAATGAAATATTATATTTTTTTGTTAATTAAATATCGTTGACTAGACCACTCTGCCCGGTCATAAGCCTTGTTCATGTCAAGTTTTAATGCCAAATGACCCGTTTTACCCTTTCCCTTGTTCTTTAAAAAACGATTAAGCTCAAAAGCAACAATAATCATAAGAGATCAATCTCCCTGGAACAAATGTACTTTGATAATCCGATACCACCATAGGAAACACAAGTTTTAGCCTATTTGCAAGCATTTATTAGGTCATGTTTTTTGGAGTATTAACTTTAGGGATGAGTGAAGGCTGGTTTAAATCATTAAAAGCATGCCCATGATTCAAGCAATTTAATATAACATGCATGACATCCGTCCCAATCGTATTCTAGTACTTTTGGTAAAATATAGCTGGAATACCATTAGCTCCGGGGACCTTAGTAGGATGCATATGTTTGAAAGCTAATAATACATCTTTTACGTTGAACTCCTGCGTGAGCATTTGATTCATTACCGATGTTACTTTGCTATTCACTTGCCTTAGGATTTATGTTTGAGACATAAAGTGAGGTTCATTGGACTTAAAACAGATTTGTGAAGTAATCAATGCACACTTAGCAATCCCACCCTAATTTACATGCAAATTTCCCAACTCATCTTGCATATTACGTATTATACTCTTTCTATCTCGTTGCTTCGTTGCAATATGGAAATAACCTGTGTTCCAGTCCCCCTCTCGAAACCAATCAACTCTAGATCTCTACTTCCAATGGCTCTCTTCGATTTCCAAGCTTGTCTAGTAATTCTCCTCCCCACTTCTCCATACTTAAGTTTACTCCAATTTTCTAGCCGTGCTTTACACTGTTGACCAAAAATCCCCCACACATCTTCCACAACCTTTGCACTTTCCCCATCTTTCTCCACTACGCTTCAAATCTACTGAATTCACTTCTATATTGCCCTATTTGCCTCCCTCTAGTATTGAGTCGAACCAGATAATGGTCGGAACCAGAACGAATAACATTAGTAACCTGCCATAATGGAAAGCAAAGTTTCCACTCTAGAGAACCCAGTGCTCGATCTAGTCATTCTTGAACTAGAGTGTGAGAGTGAATTTACTTGAACCATGTAAATTTCGGACCCTCGAATCCTAAATCAGATAAGCCACACGCATTTATTGCCTCCCTAAATTCCTTAGCTGCCAGTATAGTCTAAAGCATGCTCCTTTCAGTTCATCTTAATTAAGCTATTACCTCATTAAATCTCCTATGACATCCCACCGGAGATCTGAATGTAGCCGGGGAGCTTTGAGCAAATTGCAGTGTCACAGCGATCACCAACATGGACATCCATAAAGTCCCGCCAATCTCCAATCAAGGCATGAATTTCTAGCAATCACATCAACATGGTTTTCACTGTACGACAACACCTCAATCTCCATATCCCTGCCCCATAACATGCATAAACATCCTGCTCTATTGTGACCGATCACAACCAACCCCTGTGCAAATTCCAGACGCAGTTTCAACCAGCTCATCTCCGTAGTGTGTATTTTGGGGTATTTCCCTCCTCAGAGAGCACGAATTGCTTAGGTGTTTCCAAGCCCTCGGCAGTTCCAACTAAGGAAAATCATGGCTCCTGACGGGGCTGAGTTGCAGCCTCCGCCGCTGTAAATTTATTGCTCCAAACCATTTGTAGTAAGGGGCTGGGATCTTTTAATCAAGGTATCCTGAGTTCAATCCTGGTAGCTTGTGAATAGAGCATACTATATTGGGAGACGTACTCTCGAAAATGACTGACCGTACATAGAGAGATTAACCTCTACTATTGAGTGAGACATACCTCAGTGAGAACCAATATATATATGCAATAGTAGTAATTGCAAAATCTAAAATTCACTCCATCAACTCCCCGTGGTCCCACACATACCTTTATTGTAACCTGCTCTCAATACAACACAACAAAATAGTTGATGACGCATTTGATTATATGATCAGGAAACCCTTATGGGAGGTGTTAGTGGTAATAATTTTATCTTGGGGGTGTTTGTAACAAGAGGAGTGTTTATGACCATTATGGTGGTGTAAATAACACCTCCCTAAAAAAAAGGTTTCCACCTGTTATACAAGTCTTCCAATCCTGTAGTTTACTATTATAATTCTTTTATATCTACGAATAACATTGCCTGTTATTTCACTTAGATTTAAATCGTATCTTCCATGCATCAATCAAATGTGCCAAAAAAATTTCAACACTTCGGATTCATTTCTAGTTATTTTACAGTCACTCCCATTAACACGGCAACACCACATTTTATTCGCCTCCCTTCTCTACAAAACCCGGTGCTTTAATTAACAAACTGATCGAGAGACCACAACTTAAGCAGTGCAACCATTACTATTTTCAAATGGTCAATGCCATCAACATCGTCATCTTCTTCCACTTCTAGATCATCCTTTTTGAAAATAGTATATGATTAATCAAAATTATTTTCCAAATTTGGGAGAGGTAATCTATTAACCGTGAAGTAGATTAACTAAACATCTAATATTTCAATAGCCAGAAATGAGCATATATATATATATATATTATTTTTTCTGTTAACCACTTTGTAGCTATATTTTTTGATAAAATTTCGTTTATAGCGATCGTTTTCACTAAATTTCATAAAAGATTTCATTTGTTTATGTTTCAAAATTATTGGTTCTTAAGTACATTAAATTAAAGACAGTCTAGGAAGCACTTCCTCCCTCTATATACAGTGGCGGAACCAGGAATTTAACCAACTGGGGGGGGGTGGTGAAATTTGAAATACACAAAAATATATTTAAATCCATAAAATTTAGTTATAAGCATAATCCCATTAATAGTAATACTTGATTCAACCAAAAGTCTCAATACCTAATGTCTACAAATTATAATAAAATTCTACAAGGTTTAATAAGGTGTTCTTAAACTTCTTTTTTCTTTGACGAAAAAAATTTCTTTTTTACCATCTAAATAATAAATTTCTTGAATAAAAAAGATAATTTATTAACTTTCCAAATCACAAGCCCTATTTTAAGTTATTTTGTGACTGTGAAATCAAATGTACCATTCATCAAAAAGAAAATTTAATACACTTAATATAACTAATATTTTAAATTAGGGGTTTAGACCTAAAACACCAAATAATCAACAATTAATCAATATTTCAAGAAATACACTTAATCAAGAAATACAACTCATATTATGCAAGTAATCAATAAATAAATTTATACCTAATATTAAAAAATAGATATGAGAAAATAAATACCTTAAAATGGGAAGTGGAAAGTGAGAGGGTTAGCAGTTGACTCGTGGCCAGGGGACGCTCACGCCGCTCCCTAGAAGAATAAGAGAAGTAGAAGTGAAGAAATGGAGGACTGGAGCTATACTAGAGAGAGAGAAACCGAGAATAGAGAAATGAAAATAAAGAGATGAAAGAGAGACGGGGTGTACGATGTAAGGTCCGGCAGCCAGTGGATGTGGGTGGGTTTGATATTTTTAAAGTGGAAATTTTGTAATGACTCTTGAAGTTCTGTCCCTTACACTTAGCTACCCTCAAATATAAATTTATGGACATAAGTCCCTATGTATATATATTTTCAAGAAATAACCCCATATGTAGAAGAAAAAAAAAAGAATCCAAGAAGGGGCAATTGTCTCCCTTCCCCCTCCCACGAAGGGACGCCCCTGAAAATACATGTTGTCACATATTCAATTGGATTGTAAGAAATCAAGGACTCATGTTATTGAGGAAAGTGAAATGCACACTTTCCTACAATCTGATTGTATATGTGATAACATATATATGTTGTAAACGTTTTATTGAATATTTGATAACAAATATATGTTGTAACCGCTACATTGAATATTTTCTCCTCTCCCCTTAATTCACAATCCAAATGTCATTAATTAAGAAAAGAAATAACAATTCATTTTATTTTTGATGTAGCAATTAAACATCCCAATTCCAAATGCATGTCATCAAGAACATAACAATGCTCAATCAGTTTAGTTTGTTCAAACCAACTGCTAAAGAAGAAAAGAACAAACATGCACACATACACAAGGTCTAATTAAACTTTAGATGCATCTTATTCCAACCCAGACCCTTTAAGCTTCATGTTTGTAATTTCATCAAGCCTCTGTTTCATCTCCAAAGACAAGCTATTTTTCCAATCCCCAACAACCCCAAGCCTAAAATAAGAACTCTTAGGTATCCCAAACCATGGCTCCAATCCACTCTTGTTCACTTCCAAATTCTTTAGGCTCTCGAAGCTGCACCTCCACACTATCTTTTCCACATCTTCATCTTTCTCAAAAGGCCTCCCAAGGAATGAAGCCAATTTCTTCACTTGCCCTTTTGGGTCCCTCTTCATTTCTTCATACTTCAAAAACAATATAATTTCAGGCCGCTTTAAGCTCTCTTCCCAATACCCCATCACATGGTCATGGAAAGGGCCAAAATGATGAACTCCATCGCAATATTCCTCAAAGGCTTCATCAATTGGAAATGGCCCTTCTTCTTGCTTCCTCTTTGTGTTTAAGAAGCGCCAAAGAGACACAAACACATCTTTAGGATCGCGAGTTATGTACACAATCTTGCAATTGGTAGAGACCTTGAAAGAGTTCGGTAGCATTGCGTATGGCATATGGGTACGAAAGAGACTAGGGGAATGTGTGTCCGAGATATTGTATTTGTTGGAAGTGTTTTGTTCAGAGAAGATTTGGAGCTTTAGGGAGGGGATGAGCTTATTGGGGTGGTTCTTGATGAGTGGGTCATCATCATCACCATGGGTATTATTATAATTCACAATGGTTGGCATGAGGGCTTTAAGCCAAGTGGTTCCTGTTTTGGGACATGATGCAAGTAAAACGTCGTCGTTACGTGCTTTGAAGTTGGATTGAGCTAACAAGATAGCTTTAAGGAAATGAAGCGGGTACCAAAATCCTTGCCATTGGTACAAGTTAGTTGCCATAAATTTACTTCTTGGGAGTTCGTTATGCGAAGTGGCAAATTCAGTGCTAATGATCATTTTGAAATTGGTGTAGCTGCCATTGCAAAAACAAGGATTAACTCTTGCTTTTGTCCCACCAACAATATATATATAGGTAGACGCAAATTCAACGCCCTGAAGGATGTGATGCATTTTTTAGTTTCTTATTAAACTCTTGATGTTTATCTCTTTAAAGTTTAGCTCAAGTATTTAATTTATTTTATATGCAAGCAGTTGTGAACCCAAGAATTTAACCAAAGGAAGACGAAATTTAAAGCACACAAAAATATATTTAGGAGGGTGTTTTCAGTTTAGATTTTAAAAGATTTTTATGAACTTTTTAAAATCCGTGGATTATTGTAAATCTATATAGAATCTAACATATTTTAATAAATCCATATGGACTCTAATATATTTGAAGGCAGGGACTCTTTAGTATTTCTATAGATTTTAATAGATTCATTGATTTTTTTTAATTACAATAAGAATAATCAAATGATAACTAATAAAATAAGTTTGATTATGACTTTAAAATAGTAAGCAAATAATTATAAATCCGCCTCAAATGGTTCAGATTGAGTCTAAAAACCCAGCAGGGTGGGCTTTTTTGCCCTTTCTATTCGATTTTCATCTTTTGTTTAACAAATTCATAAAAGGGGGGAGAAAAAAATCAAGGGGACTACATCTCTATGGTTTCAGAAGATGATAATTAATCAAATAATTAAAATTTTGAAGGTAGCAATATAGAAAGAAAAAGAGGCTTTAGACAGAGTGAATAGAGTGGAATGGTTTAAATAGATTATATAAGAATAATAATACATAGGATTTAGAAAAAGAGATGGTTTTAGAGGATAGAGTGAAATGGTTTAATATGATTATAGACATAAAGAAAAAATAATACCTAGGGTTTTGGAGAAAGATGAAAGATAAATTCATGTGAAATTTTCCGCTTAAAGAGAATATTTATTGGTGGATTTGTTATTCATAAAAATACTCTCGAATCCATCAAAATCTATGAATTTATAAAAATCTTTCAAAATGTATTGAGTTTTGAACATGATAAGATTTTAAAAGACTATTTTTAATTTTGATTGAATACTACAAGATTTTAAAAAACCTTATTGAATACTAATTGAATACCAATTGAATACAAAGATTTTAAAAGACTTTTTAAAATCTCAATTGAATACACATGAACTTTAAAATTCAAAACAAATCCTACAAAATCTAAATTGAATAACCACGAGCATAATTTCGTTACTAGAAATACTTGATACAACTAAAAGTCTCAAATACCTAATGTCTCCAAATTATAATAAAATTCTATGGGGTTTAAAATTCTTCGAGGTTTCATAAGATGTTCTTTAACTTCTTTTTTCTTTTACGATTTTTTTTCTTATCTATCACCTAAGTAATAAATTCCATGAATTAAAAAAGATAATTAAATATCTCTCCAATTCACAAGCCTTATTCTCTATTATTTTGCAACTATGTAGTCAAACGTACCATTCACCAAAAAGATAATTTAATACACCTAATATAACTAATATTTTAAATTAGGGGTTCGATCTAAATCACCAAATATTCAATAATTAATCAATATTTCAAGAAATACACTTAACATTATATAATTAATTAGGAAATACAACTCATAATACGCAAGTAGTTAAGAAATAAATTTATACATAATATTAAAAAGCAGATCTAACAAAATAAATACCTTGAAACGGAAAGTGGTGAGTGGGAGGGATGGAGGGTGAGCAGTGGACTCTTGACTAGGTCCCGCTCACTCCAGTCGCCGGAAGAAGAGAGGTAGAAGTAAAGAAATGGAGGAGTGAAGATATACTACAGAGAGAAACCGAGATTGGAGAAATAAAAAAAAATGAAAGAGAGTTGATGGAGCAACAAGTAGTACTACTCTCTCTATATATAGTTTGAGATCGATCGAGTGAGAAAGAAAGATAGATGTGCTACCCACCTAGCTGCACGCACGTATATATAAATTTTTTTTTATCATAATAATATGTGTCTAATTAAATGGAATATTACAAAATATAATTTGTTTGAGAAAGTTTTTTTTTGTAGAAAAATCATGGAATAATATATATATATATATATATTGTAAATTAAGGACCTATATTTGACAAGATTATAAAAGGAGTGGTAATTGTTTATAGAAAAATCAATAAGGGCCTATATTTGACTATATTTGTAGAAAAATGAATTTTTTTATCATAATAATACGTGTCAAAACCCTATTTTTTTTTAAAAATATTTAAGGGCCCACTTTCAATTAAATAAAATGCATATATAAAAAGTAAATAATCATTAATAACTTAATGGTAATAAGATAACAAAAAAATTGTTACGCTGGCTTGTGCTGTATCACATTGTTTATACTAAAATTCTACAATGTTAGGAAATTCATTTGTGAAAAAGCTATGTAGTTGTTGAGCCTCAAACATAAGTGGATATCATCATCAATTAATTTTAAAGTGAATGCTTCAATTCTAAGGTGAATGCTTCAATTTTAAGGTGAATGCTATTGAGCCATTTTAAGGTGAATGCTTCAATCTTATGGTGAATGTTGTTCAACCATTTTAAGGTGTAGTTGTTGAGCCTCAAACATGCATGAGCGGATATCATTATCAATTAATTTTAAGGTGAATGCTTCAATCCTAATACATTATTAAAAGGAAAGCCATTCACCCAAAATTTCTCGTATTTTGATGATCATGCTCAGAAGTATCTGTAGTACTGCAACTCACCATTCACCAACATTTTTTTTTTTTATGTTTCATTTGGACTTTTCTTAACTTCTTTCTCTAATAATAAGTCTATTTATCTTAACAAGACTTTAAGGGCTTGTTTGGTTGAATTTTTTAGTTGAGTTTTTGGGATGTGAGAAAGCAAGTTGAAAAGTAAGAAAGTAATAATGTAATTTTAGAAAAGTATTAGGGTTTGTAATACATTTTTGATTTTGGAAGACAATTTGAGAAATAGTTTTGGAAAGCTATCCAATGATAGTAATTGTGCAGACAAAAGTCCGAATTATAAGGACTGATTTATAAAAAGCGCGGGGATAGAAAATTATACCTGAATTCTTTAGGTGGGAGTGGGAGAGGGTACTAGTTTTCTAGATTGTACCATGAAATCCCAATGATTGTTCATGAAAAATACCCAAGGATGGGGGTTAATATATAGTTGTACAGTCCTTGAACAGCAAGAAAAGAGCTTGTAACTTGGAGTCCGGAACCAATTGCCGTATGAATAGCTTTGATACCACATGTCACTCAGTGTTGGTTGGTTTGGCTAGAGCATATAATTAGGCCTCTAATGGACCGAAAAGTGCTATTTTACATTTGAAATGAACCTGATTTGGCTCGACATGATCGTAGACTTCTGCAGAATGTCGAGACGTGTAGGTCCTTGACCAGGTTAGCAACACGGGTTTGGTGGGGTTACCAGAAGGTCTCTTCTTTGCTGCTCAGTTATTGCAAGTTTTGTTCAGATCGTCCTGGAAACTAAATCAAAAATGCGCATGACCTTGATCAATTTCCCTAATAGACTTTCTCGATGCATGAATGAGTCTTTTAGAGATTTCTAACATCCTAGTGAGTCCAAGACTCAATGTGAATGTTATTGTATTTTTGGAAAAATGGATTCTTTCGAGGGACAAAAAGTGGGTGTTCACAACAGTGAAAAAGAGTTGGTAGATTGAATTATCCTCCTTGTTAATTGCCTTTGAGCTAATAGTTCGCACACCCATATAAAAGATGTACTACCGGAATAACTTAAGTGCTACCAAAAGACCCTACCTTACGACAACAAATCCTCGTCTATTTTACTATTTCCCAGTCACTGTTCCATTGATTTTGCTTACCGTGTCGGGAGACCCAGATCTTTTGGCATTCATAGTAGGTATAAATTTAGTGGCATAAATAAAGCATGTGTTTTATTTTTTAGAAAGAGAAACTAAGTCAGCGGTACTTTAGTTTTAGAGAAAAACAATGCAAGTGGTGGGATTATATATATATATATAGAGAGAGAGAGAGAGAGAGAGAGAGAGAGAGAGAGAGAGAGAAATTATGCTTTTGGTTAGGTTGGGACTCACAGCGGGTTTGGTATTAAATTTTAAAGAGATATGGCCGGTAATGAGAACCAGATATGCGGTAGGTAATTCCAAATATAAATGAATTTGTGCATATTAACTTTAAATAAACGATGGGTTAAATGAATGACAAATGGGTAAAATAGCTTAAGGCTTGAGGGCATGTTAGGTAATTCCAAATATAAAAAGTTTGTGCATATTTGGTTCAAAGTGAAAGCCAAGCAAAAACAAAGGCACTTTTGTAATTACACATTCCACGAGACATAAATGTAATTTTTCCTTTCTAATTAGAATGATATTAGGAAATACTCCATCTCTATCCTTTCTAAATTTTCCTTTCTAATTAAGTTTTCAATTACCCACAAAAGAAAGTAGTTGTGACATCTTGTATTTTTCTATTAATTTTTATAATTATTATTTGTGATAAAATATTCTGTAGAGATGCTTTCACTCCTATGTGTTATGTACTGCCCCCCCCCCCCCCCCCCCCCCCCCTTTCATTTTTTATGCACATGTAAGTCGATCGAGGTGGGTTCAATTGTGGACTAACAAGTTGGGCGTGTTCTAGATTATTATTTTTGATAGTGGAGAGATGATGTATTTTTAATTAAGAATGGTAGAGGGATTGTATAAATTGTATTTTCACAAATTAATTTGATATATAAATGAAGTTGGATTTTATTTTCATCGCGTCTCGAACCTAGCCCGGTCAGGTTGTTACAGGATGCTTTATCTCCCTCCTGATGACTAGACTACTTGCTTGACGAGGGAGAGTCCAAATGGTTGATTGACGTACATAAGTAGAAACGGAAGATTTCTAAAACCCTAGTTATTATCAAAAAAAATTAGGATGCATTTGATTGCGAGTATGAAATTTACATGGAAATAAAATAAATTCTAAACAATTGCCTAGAATTGAGTTGTATGGAAAATGTCAATTAAATGTGTTTGATTGCCTTAATTTTCTACTCGAAAAATATTAGTAGTGTTATGACATTTTTAATGTAGAAAAATTATTGGTATTTTTTTTACATAAGTCTATAGTCATGATCGATCTTGTTTAATTGATCTTGATTAGTAGATTTTAAATATTAAATTTTAAGTTATGGCATTTTTAACGTAAAAAATGAGTAAAAGTTTGTCTCGAAAAATGTGCAAATAGCGTGGAAAAAAAAACAACCCCCCCCAAACAAAAAAATTTTTGTTTTCAAGCTTTAGATGGAAAAGGAGGTGAATAGTGAAAAAAAAGGTGGAATTAGACTGCTAGGAAAATTTTGGCAATCAAACACACCAAAAGTAGTAACTTTGGTGGAAAATCCCTATTTTTTCATGGAAAATTATGCCAATTAAATACACCCTTAAAGATTTTGCCGTATGACGAAAGGGAAGAGTATTGAACCGATTGAAATGGAGAGCAGCGTGTGGCGTGCATGATGTTGCTGAAACAAAGAGAAAAAAGGGGTGACGATGATAAGGAAAAAAGCCGAGATGGATAAGGCATAACCGTTGGGTGTCTGATTCTACACCGAATCCTGTATATACCGGATGAAAAAACTGGCCATGTGTAAGCAATAAGGACGTTTTACTTTTATACTATAAGATAAATGGAACTCGTGGTAAAATTAACGCATATTCAACATTATATATGTTAATAAATAAATATTTAATGTACTTAAAAGTTTTCCTATAAAATTTGTTTTAGTAGTCATGCCCCATTTTTATGAGACCTGATTTATAAAATAAATGAGTAAAAATAAATAAATCTTATGCATTGTAGTAACAATTTCGGCAAAAACCATATATGTATACATGATTTTGCAATTTGAAAAAATGGACTTTTAATACTCAGCTCGAGTGAATTATCCAACTTATTGTTGTAATATCACAAAAATTACACACTCCCTTTATTCATCGGTATGCACACTGTACAAGTTAAATTTCGCAATGACTATATGAAATGGACTTGTACAGTTGGAATCCTTATACTTCCTTTCCTTGCACGTCCACTTGTACCTACAAAAAATTTCCAAAAAGGCTAGGTCAGCCAAGTTAAACAAGGTACAAGCAAGGAAAACCCAAATTAACCGATATTAGAACAAAGTGCTTCATCTTTATCCGATGATGAAAATTTACCTAGTGTATATGAGAAAAAAATACTGCATTACATGAGAAAATATCAAGAAAGTTTATGGTTGATATTAGACTAACCAGTGGGCGAAAATTCCATCCTGCATTTACAGGCTCGAACCATAAACGCAAATTCTCTCTTCTATCGGAACCTTGCAACACGGGCACATACCCCCGAAACTGCTCAACTTGTTGCAATTAAGACATGTCACCTGATGAGCACAAGGTAAAAAAAGAACAAAAGATTCGCTCTTTAAGCATGCTACGCATTTCCTACTCTCAAAATCTTTTTTTGGGGACGAGTCTTGTAAGGTTTGCAAGTCAAGAGGCAGTGTATCCGTAATTATGTTAGCATTGGATAAGTGTGTCCTTGATGTTCCTTCAAACAACAGACATGATGAATCACCAGACCTTCTAAGACTAGCTAATTCTTCCTCCAATCTCCGTTTGTCATCCTTCATGAGCTGAACGTCTATCTCCAATTTTTGGCACAACATTGCTTGATTCCTTTTCGTATCAACTTCCACTGTTTTATTTAACTTATTTTCTTCTGAAACTCGCGTACTGATGAACTCCAGTCGCTTTAACTCATCCCTCATGTTTATCTGTAACTAATAATAATAAATCAGTTTCCAAACGCAATTTTTTTCCCAAAAATTTAACGAAAATATATAAATTTAGTGTTGTTAGATTTGAAGTGTTAGAGATAGATATCCATCTAAAGACAACACATTAACAATCTTTAAGGGGTAAAATATTTTTTGAAATGACAAGCTTTATAATTATTCAATTCTAATACAACATTTATTGTTTCACAAATAAATAAATTATATAAAATAGTGATCAATCCCATCATATATATGCAACCCGTACATATAATTAAACAATATACATGATATGCTATCGTGTAAATTGTTTTTATCATTTACATGTTGAAAAATTCAAACAATTTGGCGATCTTACAAGTTTCAACCAAAAAAAAAAAGTAAAAAATTGGAGGCACTTACATGACGATAGCCAATGAGGCATTGCCACGTACGTGGAACGGAGAAGATTGAAAATGATATAAAATCAATGGTATAATTTATTATACAATCCACACCCACACTGGCAGTATAACTGTGTTCGAAGAACCTATATTAAAATATAAATTTTAATAAATTTCATTATCAATAAAAGTTGAATATTATTTTGCTTTCTATTAGTGGAACTTCACACATTGTTTTGATGTCTCAATGATATTAAGTTATACTTGATTTTCTTTGCACTCATACGCTTTTGCTTCTCATACATATAATTAATCCAAAGTGAAAATATTGTTAATAATAAATAACTTAGTGGTACAGAGATAATTAAACTATTAAACTCTTGCCAATGAAAAGTGTTCAAATACCGTTACATTAATATAACATTTGTTTGTAAACGGAAAATCAAAATACAAAAATCTAACACGGATTTATAGTATATATATTTAATAAGTGCATTTTTGGTACAGACTGTACTTTTAATGATGGTTTTTCATCCCCAAAACATTGGGGAGTTGTTTTTAGCGGAAAAAAAAACCATTGCAAAAGGTTCAGTCCGTACGGACCGATCTGCGCTTCAAATTTTCTGTAAATCCAATTGATCTGTGTTTGTATATTTATATTGAATGTCACTTTTGAAATCATTGTAAAATTGGCAATGCCGACATACATCAATAATTACAAAAAAGCAAGACACAAAAACTAAAGTAAAATGTCACAACACTTTCTAATTGCAAGTATAACACCAATCAAGCAAATACTCAAGGAAGTAACAATTAATTTTTTAAAACACCATGCAAATGATTAAAATATTCTCTTAATTAAGAGAATAACTAACCTCATCTTCTTGTATAGCCTTCTTGACTTGAATTGCCTCTTCCCTCAAATCAATCTCTTTCCCCTTGTCTTCCACAAGTTGCTCCTCAAGCTCTGAGCATAGCTTCTTTAAGGCCATTACCCTCTTGGAATGCTTTTTCTCCATCTTTACAAACTCAAGGCCCTTTACCCTATACTCAGTGTAGCTCAACTTACTCGCTTCGATATTTGCCCTATACGTCGAACTCATAAGGTCAAGACTCCTCATGTGCTCATTGTCGCGCTCAAGTTGAATACTAAGTATCATTAGGATATCCTCTTTTTCACAAATCTTCATATCCAAGAATTTGTCTTCGAGCCTTTGTTTATTCTTGAACATCTTACTTTCGCTAACTGAACATTCTAAATTCAACAACTTGAGCTCTAGAAGAGTATAACCGAGCCTTTGGGCCGCTTGTATAAATTTCTTGTTTGCCCACTCTTTACGCTCCTTCAATTGTTTCCTGAGCTCTCGAGTGTAGCTCACCGCGCTCATAATCAAGTGATTTTTTGGGTGATCAGGTTCGTACTCTAGCCACGCTTCGATAAGGTTAAGATACTTCTCGTCTTCCTCCTCCTTGCAATTGTTTATTCTCTCTAGTTCTTCGATTTGAAGAGAATCTAGCAAACGCGGTGAATTAGTCAAGGACTCCTCCATTTCCCTCTGAAAAGCGGCTACAAATTTTGAGACATTTTCCTCTAGACGCGCTTCCAATGCTGGTGTAAGGTTGACTTTCTTTAGCAAGTCAATACTACTAGTATTAGTATTACTATCACTGGTGCCACTACTGCTCCCACGTTCCCCAATACTAGAATTCCCACTACAGTTATGATTTTCACCCAACTGACTTATTTTGTACTCAACTCTAGGATGTTTAGAACACTGACACTGTTGAAGACTACGAGATATTTTCTCCCGGGATGATAAGAAATTGGTAGACTTAGGGGGGTCAACCCGTAAGTGGGTTGCAATGAGAAACTTCATAGCATCAAATTTCGTCCAAATAGGGTGAGCTCTTTGCGCTAAAAATACGAGCAACTCTTGTAAGTCACTTATCCTCTCTTTCCAAGTTGTCGGTACATGTTCAGAGACAAGGCATTCTTGATCAATGCGTCCCTCGTTGATAAAAGCGATTGAATTATTCTTGATACTGTTGAAAAGACTCGTGCCATGAAATACATGCCCGTTGAGTACAATTGCATTATGCGCTACTTCATTTTTATACCCCATAGACATCAGCTCGTTTAAAACGCGCTCAAATAAATTTTCGACTTCGACTCTTAATTTTTTATCTAGTACTTCTATATTCTTCTCCCCCCATATGCTCATATCCGTATTAATAACATCATTGTATGGATCATTGTTCTTGGATCCAGGTTGTTTGTGAGCCTTGCCAGGTTTTTTGGACTTGCCTTTTCCTTTGTTCTTCATTGTTTCAAAGACTAATACAATCTGAAATTGAAAAAAACTTAAAATGGAAAATCATAAAACCTTCAATTAATTCTAAGTTGACATATAAGTAAGGTACATATAAATACACAGAATATAAACTAATAAATATTGCAACTAATTTAATAAATGTCAACAAATGTATATATTTAAATAGACATTTAATATTTACTATGTTTTGAGTGAATGCGAATTTTTCCTGTCTGGCCACAATTTAATATATTTAGATTTTCAAATTTTGAAATCAAATTTTATGAGTTCAAAAACTTGAGAAATCATTAGTAATTAGTATTTATAATTTATTATAAGGAAGTATGTACATAATTTATTACTAAATATTGTCCAAATTCTAAAATAAATCAATATGGGCTAGAGATTTTTTTATTTTAATTTTTTTCAAAAAAAGAAAATTCTAAAAAAAATAGGGGACGGCAGATGTAATTATTCAAATTATAAGAAAAATGGTAACTAAATCATTCTATGGGGACATAATAATAATTTGAATTGGTATATATAGAAATTTCTAGATATACATTTACGTTCATACTTGGAAAACAAAAGGTCTAATACAGAAAAAATTGTTACCGATTCTTATCTACTTTAAATTAAATTTCACATGGATATACAGCCATAAATCCACAAAGATTTCAATGTTTACTCTGCATTTTACGTGTTTATAACTAGACTGAAGGGGAAAAACTAAGGACGGACCTAAGGGGGAATAGGGTGGGCTTCAGCTCAAGAAAAAAATTTGAAAAATCCACTAGCACTTGTTAAAAATAAGAGAGAGAGAAAAATAAGTTAATATAAGCCCACTCTTTTGTAAAATTTTAGCTCACCTCTTGGAAGATTCTTGAGTCTACCCCTAAAAAAAAGTATATTGAAATTCAGTAGAGCGAATACATGTGGTGCAAAGAAACAACCTTTGTAAAAAATCTAGACTAGTTTTCCTGTGAATTTTAGATATATAAAGTGTTACCAAGGACATATCAACACACAAACATCATACATGTAGGCACACACACAACAATTATATAACTTTACATGTTTAGATAGATGGACTTAACGACACAATTAAAATGGATATGAGATAAAGAAACTTGCCGATTGAGTGATATTCAAAACTATTCTGATATGAGTGACCGATAAACAGTAAATGTATCTCAGAAAGATATAAGTTGATTAAGTGAGAGGGGGAAACAAAGATGTGTGCATTTATGCGAAGAGATAAAAGGTATAAAATTTAATACTTCGTTTCAAATAAAGAGAGCAATTACATTTGTCAACTATATTATTATATAATGCATATATGGTAATTGGTAAGTGCAGCATTTGTCGGTCATGCATGAATGAACATATAATAACAAAATAAAAGGTGAAAATGCGAAGGGTGATGACACAATGTTACTATTGTGGGATCCACATAAAAAAAGACTGTCGGTTATGGTTTCAAGGGTGGCTGCATCCAAACTATATAGCTTATTTTTTTCTAATCTTTTTATTCACATGGGAATTGTTTGATGCCATAATGCTAGTTACTTCAAATATTAATTTTACCTAAAGTAAATGAGCTTGAATTCTACACACACACAAATTATTAAAAGACAGAGTTGATATACTTGTTGGTGTGGCTAAGTTTGGTAGCTGCAAGTGTTAATACTCAAACTTGGGACCTCACGGCCCTTTCTCAAGGTACAAACCCTTATGGCTTGATGATCGACCATCAGGCCATATCGCAGGGATTCTTGTCGATCATGTATAAATTATATATATATATATATATATGTATCTAAAGAAAAGTAAAAAGTGAAGGGTCATGACGCAATATTACTACTAGTGGGTTCACTTAGAAATAACCTATCAATACAACTTTCTAATAAGAGTGTGAGATGTATTTTTATTTTTAATTTTTTTATTCACAAGGCATTGTTTGACTTAATGCTATATAATTTAAGAGGAGTGGAATGGTAGCCTATGGTGGATACTTTTCTAATTTTGCACATTTTTTTATGTTTAGGGGCAATGATTCGTCAAATATTACTATATTAACTATGTATATGATAATTAATATAATAAACACTTGATAGTATTGCTAATTTGTGGTAAATAATAGTGTGGTGTAACTTATTATGATATACAAGCACACACCAAAGTTAATACTCCATATTGCTTAAAAGATCAAAATAAATAATTTCAATTATGAAAAAAATCTCAAATTGAACAGTTGTTTTTTTAGCATATTGTAAATATAATTAAAATGTTAAATCACAATTTGAAACTTAAAAATGTGTTAATTTAAAGAAGTATCCATCATAACTTATGGTAGAAAGTAGTTGCGATTCCACTGCTCTATATATAATTCAAATAATTTACCTAAACTGGATTTTAAATGAGGTTGAACCGCATATTGATAACCTATATATGGTAACTTTTTTTTCTCTTCCCCATTCCAATGTAAATATGGGATTCACATCCCTTTCAAATTTATAGTCTTTGAGAAAATAAATAATGATAGAACTACATACACACTAAAATCACACTATTACAAATTTTAATTTATTGGGAAAATAAACCTCTTTTTCTAATTAAATTCTAGCCTTGTTAAAATCCATTATGAGAAGTGTATATGTATATATTTTTATAATTGCATAGGCCATTTTACAAAAGATAAATTAATAAATATTGCAACTAATTTAATAAATATCAACAAATGCATATATTTAAATACACATTTAATATTTACTATCTTTTGAGGGAATGTGAATTTTTCCGGTTTGGCCACAATTTAATATATTTAGATTTTCAAATTTTCAAATCAAATTTTATGAGTTAAAAAACTTGAGAAATCAGTAGTAATTAGTTTTTATAATTTATTATACAAAAGTATGTACATAATTTATCACTAAAATTGTTCAAATTCTAACTAAAATCCATATATGCAAGAGGTTTTTTTTTCCTTCTATTTTTCTCTAAAAAAATAGGGGGGATTGATGTATTTATTCAAATTCTAAGAAAAATGGCAATTAAAGCTTTCCACTGGGGGACGTTTCCTATAATTTTAATTGGTATATATGGCTATTTCTAGATATATATTTGCATTCATACTTGAATTTATATTAGCTAGGCTATAAATTAAAGAGGGATTCCTTCACTTTAGCAAAAAGAAGGGATTCCCATTTAGATTGGTAAATTGACGAATAGTTTTTTTTTTATTTTGTGTATATGATCTTTGTTATGAATAGATTATCTCCACCGAATTTCATTAAAAAATTCAACTAGAAGTAAGTGCGATGATCATCAAAAATTTCAACAGTTGAGAATGCACATATATATCAATTTTTCAATACACCACTTTTAGGTTGAGTTTTCTTATGAAATTGGGTAGAGGTAATTTGCTCACTATATAGATCATCTTTACAAATTTTTTTTTTTTTTAAATCATTTATTTACACCTCCGAATATGAATCCCCTTTTTTAGCTGAAGTGAAAAAATCACTCTTTATAGCCTAACTCGAAGCATATATGCATTTATATTCATACTTAAAAAACAAAAGTTCTAATACAAAGAAAATTGTGACCGACTCTTATCTACTTTAAATTAAATTTCAAAAGCTAGGAAAATTGTTTACGTGTTTATATATAACTAGACTCAAGGGGAAAAAGTGTATTGAAATTAAGTAGAGCGAATACATTTAGTACAAATAAACAACCTTTGTAAATATAAAGAGTTACCAAGGACATCTCAACACACAAACATCATACATATAGGCACACACGCAACAATTACATAACTATATATGTTTATATAGATGGACTTAACGAGACAACAAAAATGGATATGAGATATAGAAACTTGCCGATTGAGTGATATTTAAAACTATTCTAATATGAGTCGCCGATAAACAGTAAACGTATTTCAGAAAAATGTATGTCAATATCTGGTTTGAAATGAGAAGAGAGGGCAATTACACTTGTCAACTATATTATTATACATGCAATGCATATATGGTAAGTGGTAAGTGGTAAGTGGTAAGTGCAGCATATAAAAACAAGAAAAAAAAGGTGAAAGTGCGAAGGGTGACGACCAGGGGCGTCTCCAGTAATGTACGAGGGTGTGCGGACGCACACTCGAGCATTTCGGATTTTTTTTCAAAAAAAAAAAAGGTTGGGGACTTATATGCTTAGTTTTATAGTTGAGGGGTTTTGAGAAATAAAGTTAACTTAAAAGAGCCAACAGCTCTTTAGCTTTCTCAGCCCTTCTGCCTCTCATTTTATTTCCCTGCTTCCGCACAGCACACACACGCAGCTCTTCTCTTCTCTCTCACAGTCACAGCAAGCCATTCTCTCTCTCTCTCTCTCATACGCACTCTGCACTCACGCCTCTGCACTCAGTCACTCACGCCTGGACAGCAGACTACCGAGTACCGAGCAAGTGAGCAACGGAGCAAGCCAGCAAGGTAAATAAAAATCCCTTTTCTTTTCCTTTTCTTTTTATAGCAAAAAATGCTAAATTTTTTATGATATATATTATAAATTATGAATAGATATATCATATATGATCTCAATATATGTGTAATTGTGTAAAATTAGTTGAAGCTTGATTTTAGGGCTTAATTTTGTAAGGTTAATTTTAGGGCAAAATTTTGTAGGGTTGAATTTATGGCTTAATTTTATAGGGCTTAATTTTATTGGATCTTGATTTTAGGGCTTAATTTTGTTGGAGCTTGATTTAGGGCTTAATTTTGTATATTTGATTTTAGGGCTTAATTTTCTAGGGTTGATTTTAAGGTTCAATTTTGTGTATAAAATTATGAATGGATATAGGCGATATGGCTAATTTTATTTCATAATTTATATTTGAGAGAGTAATGAATCTAAATGAAAGCCAATAAATATTAATTGTTGGAAAGAGAGATTAATACTCGTATTTTTTGATTTTAAGGCTTTATTTGATTTAGTTAATTATTAGACTCTTTAGTTAATTGTATATTAATTGTTTAATTAATTGTATAGGGCTGAGTTTAAAATGAAGAAGTAATATAGCAAAATTGGAACAAGCTCCTCCTCCAATCCTCAAAATGTAGCTTTATTTGATAACGAAGATGTCATTCAACGTTTTCAAAATATGAAGTCTCGAAAAGGATTGTTGTAGGTAATTTTTATATTTTAGTACTTTTGTTGATGTAAGAATTTCATATTTATATTATTATTATTTTAGCTTTTGAGTTTAGAGAAATTGCGCACCCCCGGGTATAAATTCCTGGCTACGCCACTGGTGACGACACAATATTACTAATGTGGGGTCCACCTGAAATAAGGCTGTCGGTTATTGTTTTAAGGGTGGCTGCGTAGAAACTAGCTTATTTTTTTCTAATCTTTTTATCCACATGGGAATTGTTTGATGCCTTAATGCTAGTTACTTCAAATATTTTTCCTAAAGTAAATGAGCTTAATTCTACACACACATTATTAAAAGATTTATCCACATGGGAATTGTTTGATTCCTAGCCTTAATGTTAGTTAGTTCAAATATTTTTCCTAAAGTAAAGGAGCTTAATTCTACACACGCACATTATTAAAAGACAGACTTGATATACTTATCAGTCATATTCTTCAATTAAAATCGTACAACACTTGTCAGTCGTGTATAAATTAACATAATAAAGATAAGTAAAAAGTGAAGGGCGATGACGCAATATTACTACAACGGGTTCGCTTAGAAATAACCTATTCAATACAACTTAAAACAACTTTCTAATAAAAGTGTGAGATGTTGTGGGTGGTAGAAATCTGACCAAGCTCAATAAAAAGAGAATCAGCCCAAAAAAATAATTTTGCAATCATATATGACAAAGGTGATAAACTTGAACAATAAAATAACAACTCCAATTAAAACCACATTTGATTGTGGGGTAGGTACCTCCAGTGTCTATTATTCCCAATTCGGCAATATGTCATCCCTTGTGTGTGTACGTTCTTCAGTTGGCTCTAATGATCTTACTCAAAGTAAATACAATAATGTGGATTTTCTCTTTGAGAGAATATGTAGGAGTGAGTGTAGGATAATGAGAGTTTGATCATTGCTAAATGTGCTATCCTTTTCTATTTATATGTATAGAATTAGGGTCACAGTGCCCATTAGGATAACAGTAAACAAACCATCAAGAGTATAACTTGGGTATCAATTTAGCACTTTTTACGTGGGGGTATATCCTTATCTAAAAACAAACTTTACACTTTCCTGGTGTCCGTTGGTCATTGGCTCCAACGCCTATCTCAGCAAATAGCACTAAATATGGCTGTGAGTAAAGATGTCCTATCTTCATTGGCTGGATTGATCATATCGACGCTTTAGGTATTTGCTGAAAAATACTCGGCTGCAAGTTTTGGGCTACTGTTGATCACATCGCAATCTTCCTAATTTCCACTTGGGCTTGGCCCGGTATGTCTGTCCCAAATGAGAACTTTATTTTAAGCCCCCCACAGAAGTATTTTTATTTCTAATTTTTTTAATTCACACGGCGTTGTTTTACTTCTCAATGCTATATAATTCAAATATTTTACCTAATGTAGATTTTAAATGAGCTTGAAGCACATACTGATAACCTATGTATGGTAACTTTATTTTCTCTTCCATATTCCAGTACGTGTAAATATGGGATTGGCATCCATTTTAACTTTATACTTTGAGAAAATAAATAATAAATAATATAAACACAAACACTCTAAACTCACTTTATTACAAATTTTAATTTATTGAAAAAAAAACCCTTTTTTTTTTCTAATTAAATTCTAGCACTGTTAAACTTGATTATGAGTAGTGTATATATATATTTTGATTACGTTGCATAGGCCATTTTACCTTATGTGAAATATCACGACACAACAAAGTGATAAAGTGCTAAAACACTTTATACATTATTAAATTATAATTTTTTAATAGTGTTTTTCTTTTAACACGAGTTTCCGTTTTTGCTTATCTGTGCAATAAATCGGATTATCATAATATGTAGTATTACCAAAATCTTGTTTATTTCTTTCATTTATTCAAGAGAGAGATAGAGATTCAAACACAACGTACGGTGTGGAGAGTTTAATATTTTTTTGATTATCATAACATGAATTTTGCATTTTCTTAAGAAAAACGAGGTTCGAGAACACATGAATCACGCAGATTGCCACCACAAACAATAATGGGTTGATACCTTGTTCATGAGGATATAGCCCAAAATCTCTTTCTTACAAGGACAGTTGGTCGGGATAGCATTAAATGTTACAACCATACAAGAATTACTAAACTAAACCACGGAGAAATACATAAATCAATAAATAATTTTGCCGCGCGCAGCAACCATTGCTTGTATCCCATGCGGGGGTTGTTCCTTTTAGTGGGCTAGGCTCGAAGTAGCCTTTTCTTGAGTAAATAACACCAAAGGCCCTCAAACTATATCATAAGTTTCAATTAAACCCCTAAATTCAATTTTGTGTTAATTGAGCCCTTAAACTATTCAAATTGAACACCGATGGCCCTTCCATCCAAATCCTCTGTTAAATCAAACGAATTGATGAGTTTTTTGGCCATTAATAAAGTTAATTGCAAGAAAATTAGAAGAAGAAAGACAAACAAGCAAAATAATTTAGAAAAATATATGGAATACTTAAGGATTGTTATTGAAGTGCTACAATAACATTAATTATTTTGTTAAAATATCAAGCCAATTCTTCTCGCCCCTGCCATCCTACTTCTTCAATCTTTATTTTTGTTGTACAAATCACAAAAATCATAACTTAGAAAACCCAAAATAAGAAATTTATATACATATTTACATAGATAAGTGCATCAATTAAATAAGTTTTATTTCAATGATACATATATATATGGGTTCACATATATATACACACATATAGATCAAACCCTCCCCCCCCCCAATAATCTAAATTGACAATTCATCCGCACCAATTAATTTTGATCACTTATACATGTGTGTATATATATGTGAACCCATATATATATATATATGTATTATTGAAATAAAACTCATTTAATTAATACACTTATTTATGAACCATCTATTTATATATGTGTGTGCAAATTTATACATAAATCTCTTATTTTGGGTTTTCTAAGTTATGATTTTCTAAATTATTTTACTTCTTTCTCTTTCTTCTTCTAATTTTCATCCCTTTTTTTCAATTAACTTTATTAATGACCAAAAAAATAATCAATCCATTTGATTTAACGGATAATTTGGACGGAAGGGCCATTAGTGTTCAATTTGAATAGTTTAAGGGCTCAATTGATACAAAATTGAGTTTAAGGGTTTAATTGAAACTTAAGATATAATTTAAAGGCTTGTGGTGTCATTTACTCCTTTTTCTTTGTTAATAGTCTTGTAACATAGTCTTGTAACACCGTGGTATTGCTAACTGATGCTAAGCTTAGGGAAGGGAAGTAATTAAGGATTCAAATTTCCATTAATTAATTTACTTTTAGCAATTTGCCCCATAACTATAAAGCCAAACACTAAACTCCTTTGAACAACAACATTTTAGAACTTTGCACCAATACATTACCCTTTTTTCTATAATATATATTTTAACAAAGTTAACGCACATGTCATACATGCTCGATCATTTCCCAATATTCACCAGTAAATTCTGTTAAATTTTTTTTTTTCTAATTAATAATGAATGAATAAAATAAAAAGGTTGATAAACTAATTAATCTAAAATATCCCTACTCAGATGGTCAATTGTTGGTGACTTGCAAGTATTCTCAAAGTAGTTCCAAAGAGCATGGGCTGATGGTTCAAAGTCCAATCTAGACCTCGATCGGTCACCGACAAGCAATCTGCAGAACATATCGAGTTGGATTAGAAGAAGTGGAGATAGCATTTAAGCACACACCGACGCCAAACAAAAATGATAAATCTGCAGAACATAAATTGTCCTCGGCATGCATAACTTTCCAAGCTTTGACCAAAAAACATTAAGACAATTACAAGACGACGATGCAGATGAATTTAAATCATTTGTAGAAAAAAATAATTATCCATTTTCTTAAAATGTTTACCAAAAAAATTCAATAGGAAACTGAAAATTCTAAAAAACAAATGAAGGTTACTAATGACAACAAAAACACCCCACCACCTGCGGTAGTCAAATACCACGTCCACACGCCCAAAATTTTATATATATATGTATGAAGAAATCTACAAAGTAACACAATTTATATACATTAATTCAAGCAATTTAAACCTATCATCACAATTAATCCAAATACATTTTTAATTTTTTATCTCTTATGTCCAAATATTTACCACTTTTCGATTTTGATTTCAACATGATGAAATTTAAAGTTCAAATACACAGTGTATGGATAGTTATAGGGAGACTAAATACGCACCACATAATATAAACTAAACCGATTATTTTGTTGGAGATTGCTTAAATTATACAAATTCATGAGAAATATCAAACAAAGAAGGAACAGTAACAATTAATGGCAATTGTGTAATCGGATTTGCGTCCTAGAAAGAGAATCCTTGTTGAAGAATTATTTTCAAAAATCTGGCAAGGTATTGATCGACGACGACAGTAACAGTGGGTTGACCGAAAGCAATGATAGCGTAGGTTTTCTTCATGTAAAGATGATTACTGATATTAGGATATGGATAGTGATGTTAGGGTTTTGAGAACAGAAAACGATAGATTTAGTTGAGAGAGAAAGAACAGAAGAAACAAGGGGTAAAAGGAAATTCTGGCCAAACAGACGCCTGTATTAAAACTACCACTGGAACATCTATAAAATAATACTAAAACGGAAGCTTTTCTTTGCTATGTGTCAATCGGAAAGCTGCCTTTATTTTATTTTTTCTTTTTCTTTCTACAGTAATTTATTTCCAACCATCACGACAGTTACTGTAATCGCCGTTTCAAAATCAGCGGTTTCTTCCCTTTCCATCATATATATATATGAGTCCATTTCCTATACGGATTACTGTTCACGGATGAACAGTACAGATTGGTCCATTTGGCACGCTTCCTGATGGAATTTTTTGATGAAATTTTGTGGGGATGTTCTTCATCGTGTCTAGAACATCTTCACCAAATTTCATCAAAAAATTCAACCGGGAAGTGGGTTAACTACGCGATTGAAAAATATTGGTCCAGAAATAGATTTATAAAATCCAATATTTTTCAATCGCGTAGTTAACCCATTTCCCGGTTGAATTTTTTGATAAAATTTGGTGGAGATGTTCTAGACACGATGAAGAACATCCCCACAAAATTTCATCGAAAAATTCCATCGGGAAGCATGCCAAATGGACCAATCCGTACTGTTCATCCGTGAACAGTAATCCGCACCTGAAATTTTCCCTATATATATATGTATATATTTATATATTTTTAGGGCTTCCATCTCTTTCTTTAGCAGTTTTCCTTTCCCTTCACTTAAATGCAGAATTTCGATCAAAAAGTGATTTCTCTACCAGTTATCTCACAACCTGCATTGATTCTTTTTCCTCTTGCATCGCCCTCTTTTCCCTCAATTTGTACTTCACCATCTCAAAATTATAGTTACTATAAACCTTTGTTCCAACCCTATGGACGGTACCGGTGTTGCGACCGCAATCATTTAATTCGAGGATCATTGCTAACATCGACATTAACTGTTTCTATTTCCAAGGTATTGCGCCCTCCTCCCTCTCTCTTCAATTATATATACTCAAGTATAGAGTAATTAGTCATGGGGTTTTGTAGGGAATTTGGATTTTAAGTGAGGAACTGAGAACTGTATATTTCGTTTCTGAATCAAAGCACTTCGTTAAATCAATTATGGATGAATTAAACCAATGATTGAAGCCTAAACAATACTTCTTCCTCCAAAGGAGATCTAACAGATGATTCCTATTTTAGATTGAGTAAGGACATTCATCAAGGAAATGATAAAAGTGGTATAACCAAGGTACTTTATTTGTCTCTCAAAATCAATTGTATGTTGATTTTCTCCATAGAACAAAAAGAACGTCAATTAGGTGCCAATTATAAGTTGTACATCAACGATGTCCATAAAACACTTAAATGAAATTTTATATAGAAGTGAAAATTTATAGTGTTTGGATTCATGGAAGTGAAATTCAATTAGAATTCTAATTCTACAGAAGTGAAATTGTATAAAAATGGAGGTCCAAACATAGGAATTATGTTGTTTGCATGGCTGTAAAAAATTCACTTAGAATCCTGGGAAGAGTTTAGAACTTTCTACTGGTGTCCTTAATTAGCCCTTGGCATGATAATAGAATAAATAAAAATGAACCATCCTATAATTCCGTCAACAATGTATATTGGATTTTGAAGTTAAAGTTTTCTTCATTTTGTTACACACATTTATGATTGGAGGATGGAGAAGGAACATGCATCGGCTTTGTATCCTGTACCCAATCCCATGAGAAAAATACTGCTTTTACTTTGGAATTGGTTTTTTGGAATTGGAAGGTTTGGAATTGTAATTCAATTCAAATCCAAATCCTAAATAGTTTTTTCCATCGAACCAAAAAAATTGAAATTGAAGCCTTTAATTTCAATTCTACGGTTTACTAATATTTGTGTTTGGGACACATGATATATTTTTAGGATACTCTTCTTTGTCACTTTTTATAATTTGTCTTTTGAATGAATCTAGAAAATCACTATTTCATTATTTCTTATCTTGAGACAGGGAAAGATGCAAATAATTTTTCTTTTTCACTTTACAGGTAAGCTGGTAAAATTTCGTAATGTTCCTTTCTATTTTCAAATATATATTGTTCTTTGTTAAATCAATGGCTCCTCAATTCCTCTCAGTGGAACAAATTCTGATGGATTTACAAGGAAGATTACAAGTATAATATTATTTGCCTGATTCTCCATTCTACTTACTCAATTTTACTATGAACCCACCATAATCCAGATTCCCAGAGCTAGGAGGTGAAATGGTTTTCTAAGAAAACAAATGATGCAAACGCAATGTGAAATTATTAGCATATATGTTTTAAATAATAGTTAGTCTCATTTTTTGAATTTTTATGCATGTCTTAATTGTGGTTCACAAAAAAAGAAAAAGAAAAATTGTAACCTGAATGATCTGAGGGGTTATGCAAGTCTTAGTTGGTTGCATGGAAATTTAAAATTTTGTAACCTCAAGGATCTAAGGGGTCGGAATCAATCTGTATGAATGGTTCGTGTATATTTTTAAGAGATTTTCCTTATATGTTTGCTTACACAACTTTTCATTGGCTTTGATGTGGATTGCCTACTATTGAATTAGTGCTTAATTAAGATTTGTAACACTTTGAAACGAAATATCTTCATTTTTTTAATTACTTTATTTTTAAACCACCCGTGCATCGCACGGGTTTGCAACTAGTAGGAACGTAAAATTGAAATTGCAGTATTTATATTAAGCCATGTGGCGAGCAACGAAGCTTAACACTTGACAACCATACATTAAAAGCTTCTATTATTAATATTAGTTATTAGATTGGGAAGGTTCAAGTTATAACAGTGTAAGATTAAGAAGTTTTATAATCATCCATAACTTTTTTTTAGATTCATAATTTATCAATTCCACTGGTAGATAAGCTGTTTTTATAGTTTTTATTAGTTATGCAAAGTATGAAACAAATTTGATATTTGTAACCATATATATAACAACGATTATGATGATCAACTTCTTCTCTAATTAATTTAATCTTTTGCACGCATCTTTGAGATATTATAATTAACTAATTGAACAACTACATTGATGAATTATTGAATTGAGAGAAAGTTATTGATGGGTATATTTCCCTATATATATTTATATTTAGATATAGAAATATAGCTCATTTACTTTAAGTAAAATATTTAAATTAAGTAAAATTAAGACTTCAAACAATATGTAGGCCTCATGATAATAGTATTGCATCATCACCCTTCCGCACTTAGACGTTTTTTCTTGTTTTTATATGCATTCATGCATGATAGACAGGTGTTGCACTTACTGCTTACCATATATAACTTGTAACTGCTCTCTCTCCATTTCAAATGTTGTATTAAGTTCTATTTTTTATCGATCTTTTTACATAAATACACACACATCTCTCTTTCTCTCCATCTCTTTCTCTCACCCTCGTTTTCTCTTTCACTCCCCCCATATATCTTTCAGAGATACATTTACCATTCATCGGCGACTCATACCTGCATAGTATGTTTGCAATATGATTCAATCCGCAAGTTTATATATCTCATATATTTTGGTTAATTTCTTTGTCTTATCTGTCAATCGATATAAGCATATACATAGAGAATTGTTGTTGTGTGTGCCTATAAGAATGATGTTTGTGTCTTGATATGTCCTTGGTAACACTTTATTGGAAAAATGGTTTTGAATAAATTAAAATTATGATCAACTTCGGACCTATATTTTGGTGGTTTCCACAATCCGGTTAAAGTGGTACAATGCACCAATTTATTATACTCTTCAAGTAGTACGAGGGGTATTTTTAGTTGTTCAAAACCATTAAAATTGAATTAAAAAATTGAATATAAATTTGGTAACCACCGGCGATTGTAACCTCCTTTGCAACTTCCCTCTCAACTACCATATAACTTCTGATAACCAAGGACTATAAATAGGCACTAAGGCCAAGGCATTTGGCTTCCAACTTCCAAGAAGGAATTCTTCTCTTGTTCCTCCCTTTTCCATCTCTTCCAAATCTAGTTTTAGTACAACATATTTATGTTCTCCGGTTCTTATTAATTGAAGTGCTGCTTTAATAAGAACGAAATCCGTTCTATCCTAGGAGACAGTTGCTTACAACCTTGAGCACCATAGAGGGAGCAAATCTGTCTTAAGACGACTGTGATAAACATGGCTTGGATTTTTTTTCCAATTAATCAAAGATTCTAAAATATCTTTGTAAGTATATTTTTGTTTATTTATTTATTTATTCTTCTAGGTGTACAATAAGTATAATACATTAAGCTTAACATTCTTAATCTTTCAAGGTATTATACTTGTTGTATGCCAAGAAGAAAAATAAAAATAAAAATAAAAATATATTTACAAAGATATTTTAAAATCCTTAATTAATCGAAGGACAAATTCAAGCCCTATTTATCACAGTCTCCTTAAGATAGATTTGCTCCCTTTACAATGATCAAGATTGTAAGCAACTGTCTCCCAAGACAGAACGGATTTTGGTCTTGTTAAAGCAGCACTTCAATCAATAATAACCGGCGAACACAAATATGTGCTTGCACTCAAACTAGATTTGGAAGAGATGGAAGAGGGAGGAACAAGAGAAGAATTCCTTCTCAGAAATTGGATGTAAACGCCTTGGCCTTATGGCCTATTTTATAGTCCTTGAAAGAGGTAGTTACATGGCAGCCGAGAGGAAAGTTACAAGGCAGGTTACAACCATCGATGGTTATCGGAAGTTACAACCGCCGGTAGTTACCAAATTTGAATTCAATTTTAATGGTTTTGAACAACTAAAAATACCATGTTGTACTACTCGAAGAGTATTACAAATTGGTGCATTATACCACTTTAACCGGAGTGTGGTAACCACCAAAATATAGGTACGAAGTTAACCATAATTTTAATTAATTCAAAACCATTCTTCAAACAAGCCCCCACATCAGTGAAAAATTGGCTTATCACTTAAGGAATAAATAAAGACACATGTTCAAGTAAAAATGAAGAATTACTACATTGGGATAAGTGTCCAAAGACCTCGAACTTACCCTAGTGAAGAACAATCGGATGTACTTGGCTAATTAGTGGCTGAAAACACCTTAAACTGATAGTTGTTTATATAAACCAAGACAGTAGAATTCACACAGTAACTTCTCGGAGGCAATTGGTCCTCAAGTTTGTGTTAGTTTTGGCCATGAACACTGCCTGGTTTAATGAGTGTTTAGAGAGTTAACATATAAAATTCTCACTTAAAGCAGTCCGTCTTCACACTCACATAGGTGATTTCTATATATAGTATATCATTTATATATTCTCAATTTGGAACACATTTAAGCCATAGATAATCATTAAAAGCATTAGCTTACCTTGGATTCTTATGCACTGTCTTATCATAGGAATGGGAAGGAGTATAAAATCTCCACATAGTGGTCCAACATGTCTCTCGTAATTTGGTTGTCCCTTTGAACTTAGATCTTAGGATCTCCAGTCAATTAGGTAGGGTATCCACTACAACAATTTTCGTTATAACATAGGCTTTAGGCTCTGCCCATTCCTTTAGATGAACTTTCTACTTGCTCTCTTTTGTAAGTGGATCTGCAATATTATCTTTTGACTTCACATAATCAATGGAAATCATTCCATTTGAGAAAAAATTTCTTATGGTATTATGTCTTCCACGAATATGTCGAGACTTACCTTTATACATATGATTTTCTGCCTATCCAATAGCCGATTGGCTATCACAATGTATACATATTGCTGGCATGGGTTTTGACCAATTTGGAATATCCTTTAAGAAATTTTGAATGGATTCTGCTTCTTCTCCTGCTTTATCTAAAGCAATAAATTCATATTCTATTGTGAATCTGGCAAATGACATGGCTGCACCACCAAGTGTAAAGATATACGCACTTGTGGATTTCGACTCTTTCTTATTATATATCAAATTTGCATCACTTGAAGTATTGCTTTCCAATTGTTTTAACTGGATTACTCATATATCAATTTCACTTACTAACGAAGTAAGCTATGCCTGGTCTAGTACAATTTATGATGTACATTAAACTACATATTATAAGAGAGTATTCCAATTGAAATATACTCTCACTTTTAATTTTAGCGAGATGAAGACCATTGTCTACTGGTGTCCTAGCTGGAGTTATCTCGTACTTCTTAAATTTATCAAAAAAATTCTCTATATAGTGAGGTTGGGATATTACTAGTCCTTTGGAAATTCTAGAAATTTTGATTCCTCGAATAACATCTGCCACACCCGTATCTTTCATATCAAATCTATTTGTATGCATTTGTGAGAATCCGGACCCGCGACCCGAGAAGAGTCCTCGTTCTCGGTTTTCTTTGTTTTGAAGGAAAATGTGTTTTATAGAGTCACCAGTTTGTTTTACAAGAAAACAAACAAAAGATCGTATGAAGGATAATTCAAAAACGAACTATCTTTCATACGTTTGAAACCAGAGTTTAAAATAAACCTTGTTAGGGTTCGGGAACTACGTTACGAATTGGGAAGGTGTTAGGCACCCAATTCGCCCTTTCGGTCTCTTAATGGATCATGTATCTAATTCCTATTTTAGATATCTTGCAAGTAGTTTAAATAGTTTTCAGAATAGTCCTTTCTGAATAAGTTCAGTTTAAAACAGTATTTTTGAAATCAGACTCAAGCTTTGCGAGCGCCTACGTATTCATTCGTAGAATGAAATCAGAGTCTTGTAGTTCCATTCGTTTGGAAACTGTTTTTGTATTTTTGTTTGTTTTGAAAACGTGTCAAAACAGATTTTATATTTCTTGTAAAACTTAGAAAGGACTAGTTTTGAAAAACAGTGAACTTCTTTGCAAGTTATCTAATTTTCTGTATAAAAATGAATTTAAATGCAGTATTGAAATTAAGGAGAGTTGTAGACAGGCGTACCTGATGCACTTGAAGAAGAAGTGAGAACCTTACCTTGATTCCTTCTCTCTCTAGAGCTTTCTCTCTCTAGAATTTTCTCTCTCTAACGTTCTCTCTCTACAAACTTTCTCTCTCTAGGATTCTCTCTCTAGAATTTTCTCTCTCTAAGTGATCTTGATAGAGCTTCTCCTCTCTAAAAACTCCACTGAGTGTTGATGCCTAAAATGAGACCCCAGGGGTCCTATTTATAGGTCAAAAATGCAGAAAAATGGCCTGGATAGCCGCGAGGCTAGGAGCCAGCCGTACGGCTAAGGAGGGCTGCGGCTAGGGCTTGTGGCTCGAGCTTGCAGCTCGAAGCCAACTGTACGGTTAGGAGCCAACCGTGCTGTTAGGGTATGGCCAACCGTACGGTTGGGAGCCAACCGTGCGGTTGGGGGGGTGTGCGTATGGCCAACCGTATCTGTATTTTAAAATTTGAGCTTTCCTATTTCAAAATTTTCATTTAAAACGATTAAAAAACAAATGAAATGCCAAAAAGTAAGCAAGGTGCAAAAATTATTATTCACCACTTTTTTTATGCTAAATACTTTGTTTAGAAAAAATATTTTTGTAATAGTGTCGGATGACAAGGGCATGCTCTAGTCTGAAATAAATTGTTACAATTAAATTTTGTCCTCTTATTTTGTGTTTAATTTGTTTTTATTAGCCTATACAATTTATGTGAATGTGATGAACGACAATCATTTTGTAAGATGTAAGTGTGTCTTGGAAAGCAAATTACTATAGGTCAATCGAGTGAGATTGATGAAATGCTGCTATAAACAATGATCAGTTCGTAGACAATTTTTGTCCCAAAGAAAGAGAATGAGGAGATTTAGTGAGTTTGGGTTCTAAATCCATGAATCTCGATTACCTTGAGAAAAAGGTTTTATTACTTTTAGTTCTTGTATAAGTACTTAATGCTTCATGTATCCATGATTCCATATATATATATATTGTAAGACTTTCTTTAACATATTGTTTAGAATTTCCAATATTTTTGACTTATGATGGGACGTCCTGAATCTCGTTAAGAGGATTAGACCTCTGGAATCCGGTTAATCACGATTACATATGCCGACAACAGGTAAAATGTATGAAAAATACGACTTTCAAAATTTTTTTATGAGAAAACACCAAAAATCGTTTTAAGAGACTGACTTTTTTTCGTCAGTCACTTAAGCACTTCTTAAGCGACTAACATTACTGTCCATCGCTTAAGCATGCTTAAGTGACTACGCTTAAGCGACTAGAGTTAATTAGTCGCCTAGGAGCCTCTTAAGTGACAATACTTCAGCGACCACCCTTTGTTAGTTGCCTAAGAGACCTTATGCGACTACACTTAAAAGACTAACCTATGTTCGTCGCTTAAGAGATCTTAAGCGACTGAGATTCATATATTAATCGCTTAAAAGCTTCCACCGACAGTTCTTAGTCAAAGCTAAAGGACTTTGACCAAACTGCTTAAGAGACTGAGTTTGCACATTATCAGTCACTTAAGATCTCACTTACGTGACTGACAATGCATTCTCAATCGCCTAAGTGTCTTTTCTTTTAGTTTAGTATAAATCATTTTCTCATAATTCATTTTGGTTTGAGGAGAGGCTATTTGGGCGATTTTGATGATTTTGACGATGATTTTTATATGATATAATACTACACTAATTAGGGATATGATGAATCTTTAAAAATGAAGGATTTGATACTTAAAATTAATACTACTTTATATATATATATATATAAATAAGTATAAATAAATCTTAATTTTAATAAAATATATCAATCTATATCTATATCTATAAAAGTACAAATAATTTCGCTATTTTTCTCTTATTTTTTGGTGAAGATAGTCTAATCAATATATTTAACATCTATTAATTTTTTTATAATTTTTTATAATAAATATATATATATATATTTCATGAATAAATAATAGGGAACATGGATAAGAGTTAGATGCAGTGCTGCAGAAGTTCGGACCCCATCATTCTGGGGGTACTCAAATTCTTAGAGTTTGTCGTACAAAATATTAATGAACCGACCGGATTGTACTGTTAGAGTGATATACTAAAAGCCGTAATTTTCTTGTTGGTTTGGATATGTTATAAACTTGATTTTGCTATTTTAATGAGAATCTTTATGGGCAATGGTTGCATTATATTATTTATTTAAATATTGTGCATGTGTGTCTATTATTCTATATAGTAGATGATTTGGTGTATAAAGTATAGCTTACACACAGAAGATCATATCATCGGTTCTTGTGGAATATAAGTTTAATAGTTCACAGTCTTAGATGGAATTGGACACCCATCGGTAGGATTGTAGCACAAGTTTTAGTAGTTTATCTTAACTACAGGAAACGGTATAGTTTTAACTCATTGCGCTAGTAGACTTTGTGTGTATTGAATAGGACCAGTTTGGGTTAATTGTTTTTATACTGACTATATAAAACAATTTAAAATCCCATTGTTATTATGATTACTTATGCTCTTAATCTTGAAATAATTAATAGACATATACATATATATAGTGTTTGTTGTTTTGACTCATTAAAAGTGAGATTCATTTATGGATCAATAATCTTCGTGAATTGAATGACGACACTATATGTATGATGAATATTAATTATTGACGGAATCCACGTCCCGGTATAGGGATTGATGATAGCCCCTTGAGAAGCTTATAAGTTTTGATCATGTCAAACCCTGCAGGTAGATTATGTTAATCCGACATGTCAAATAAGTTAAGCGGTAGGCTCAAGGATTAAGAAGTCATTTAAATATAATTGTCAGTAATTTAATTTAAATGACGGTTATCTGTAATCTTAACGTGGGGAGAATAATAAGTATTTGTTGTGATAAATTTTAATACTCGCAAGCGCACGAATCAGTTTATAATATAGCGTATAAGCGAGGTCGATCCCACAGAGACTCAAACAGTATGTTTTAAATTTTCTCTTGTTAATTTTTTATTAATTCCTAATCTAGCCAATAGTAATTGATGAGAATCAACTAATTAAATAAAACAAATAAAATAAAATAAAGTAGAGCAAGTAAATTAAATTAAATAATACGGAGCAAGATAATAAAATTAATGAATTAATTGACTAGGGTTTTGGAGTCATATATTTAATATCATATTCCTAAGTATTCATGCGCATAAACTCTACTCTTATCTCGCACTAATTTGGTCTCTCGACTCTATTAGATGCGGAAAATAAAATCATTCAAGTCCAATTAATTTATAAAATCCAATTGTAATTCTTCCACAGCCAAACTAATGTATAAAATCAAAATACTCACTATATCCATCAAAACACACCCTATATCCGCTTTTAACAAATCATAAGGTGAATCCAACAAAAAATAGCGAGAATCCAACTTTATTTTTTATCAATTAAAGCGGGCATCCAATAGGAAGAATTGTGTTTAATATTAAAGCATTAAATCAGTAGAGTCAATTGGCATGAATACGTGCAATGGAATCAATTAAATATACTTATCCTAACCCTAACACAAATTTACGCTAGCATGGAATAGCTTAAAAAATAACTAGAATTAAAAGAAAACTTACTTGACATTAAATTAAAGAATAAATATAAATCTTCAATCTTCAATTCTTCAAACCAAAAGAAAGAAAACAAAAGAAATCAAGAAGAGAGAGAGAGAGGGGGGGTCACGGCAGTGGCTGCTACTGTTGGCTCACGGCTGCCATTGATTTGTTGATGTTGCATTCCTTAAATAATTGAATTCATGAGTTAAGGCTCAAACTAAGTAAATGGGCTTGGCTTTGTAGACAACACTTGGGTTAGGATAAAGAGTTGGTGAATTTAATTATTTATTCATTCTATGAGGCTTCAAGTTAATTTGGCTAGTGAGCTGCTTTGGCTGAGCTTTTAATGGCTGGTGAGTGGGCTTGGCCCATTTATTTGAATAAAATTGAATTTTCGCCCATTTACGCTGCTGCGTCTTGCGTTGCAATTTCGGACCTTGATATGGCTGAATTTGAAAAAGTGTTGAACTGAAAAGTTGTAGCTCTCGAAATTCTCTTCAATTTAGGCTCAAGAATTGCATCATTTGGAGTTCCTAGTAAAAAGTTATGCCTCTGAAAGTATTAAGCATTTTTAGGTGCCTTCACAAGCTTTAATTTATCTATTTTCTCAATCTTTTCCAATTCTTTACTAACACCTGAAAAGCATTAAAAATATTAATATTAGTAATAATATATACTCTTCAAATTATAAATTAACATAATAAATTATACCAATTCTTTAGCGCATCAGTATTTAATAATAAGGAGCTCGAAATATAATTTTGAGACAGGGACGGGAGTGCAATTATAATTCTTTAGTGGTGTGAATTATAATTTATGGAATGAACTAATTCATAGTGGAATTAGGATTCCAACTTTCCATAGGAAGCCCAAACACTTATTTCTCCTTAAGGTCCCTATCGTAGCCTTATATATACGTCGGCCTTGTCTCTTCTCAAATAACAATGATGCTCATGAGTTAGGGTTTGTTCTATTGAGAGAGGAGAAACTCTTGGTGATACCGTAGCCCACAGTCGGTGCAAGATTTGACAGCGGAAGGAATACGATGGAAGATCTTTAGGTTTTCGGCACAACAGTCGTAAATCAATCGTAACTTTTGATCGCACCGTTGGATCAGGCTGATTTTTGGATATGTCGTTCAGAATGCAAAGTTATCCACATAATGCTAAAAATCAGGACAATCAGAAGTCGTTTCGGTGGCGAAAACAATCGATTTTCGCAGTCCAGCGAGAATTAAAAAAATCTAACCAAATCCCAATTTAATGCTTTCAAACTCTAGTCTCCTCATATAGATCCTCTACATGATCCACAAAGGTGAAATCCCTTTATTCTTATAGGGTTTTAGCAAATATTTTTTGTTCAATCTATACGCAATATCAAACAATCCTGTATTTATGTCTCCATCATGTACAAGTGTCCCTGCACAAAGTGTCGCAACCATAAATGGCAGCTTAATGTGAATGAGATGTATAAGCACTTGACCGGTAATAGTATTATGGAGGAGTATACTATATGGGACCAACACAGTGAGGCTTTAAATACACCTTCGTTATAGGACCAAAGGGAGGTATATCTACAGATTTTGGCTTATTTTAGTAGTAGTGTCGATCCTTCCATAAACCCCACTATAAAGATTATGGGCGATACTTTTTCATTTCGTGAATCTTACAATACAACTTTGTTGATGGTGTAAATGATATTAATATTGGAGTTAATGTTGACCCTATTGCCAAAGCTACGATGAACAAACTGGAGATGATTTTTCCTCCAGCTTTCTTTACCAATATGGTCCATTTCATGATTCACCTTCCCAAACAGGCCCTGCTTACCGGTCCTATACATTTTACCTAGATGTTTCCCATAAAAAGGTAACTCGAGGCTAATATTGTTTGAAACCACCACTTGTAAGGGATGAAATCACCACTCCACAATCTGAAATACAAGAACCATATCAAGAGCATCACACAATTTACATTCCTATCTCTGGTTTCACCATCGAACTTGGTGATCTACGATGAGTGGGTTCCCGATCATGATGATGATGAAGACGACGATAATAATGAGGACAATGCAGAAGGGTTTAACAATGATGTCTTAAGCAATGATGAGGACGATGATAATGATGATAATTGACATGTTCCGATTTGTAATTCCTTAGATTGATTTCACTATTGTTGTAATAAATAAATGAATAATCTTTTTCAGTATTTTTTTTTATCATTTTCTATCATTGTTGTTAGTATTATTATTAAATAAATAAATAATATTTTTTTAATTTTTTTTTTCATTTTCTATTATTATTATTATTATTATTATTAAATAAATAAATAATATTTTTTAGAATTTTTCATTTTCATTTAAGTGACTGACATTGATTAATGTCAGTCGCTTAAATAATTCTTAAGCGACTAATTATATATCATTCTGTCGCTTAAGAATTTTATTTTTTACCAAAATATTTAGCGGGATTCTTTCCCTCGCTATATCAAAATTTCACCATGTCCAAATTTTCATTCTCCCCCTTTCTAGTTTTCATTTTCCCTCTCCCGCTTTTTCTAATTTCGAGCCCCCAATCTCCACCCTCACTAAACCCCTCTGCTCCTCTCTACCATATCTCCACCTCGCAACTCCTCTCCTCCAAATGTTTGTCCCAAATCGATTAATCGCCTATCTCTGCTCATCCAAAAGTCTGTCCACTGTGCTATTATCTCTATGACCTAGTTTTTGATGCCACCGTCACCACAAACATCTGTATCTCAGTGACCTAGGGCTTTAGCACAATATTGTTCAGGTAAGCTTCGCCTTTCTTCTCGTTTTAGTTCATTCAATACAAATGAGCTTCATACTAAAAGCTCTGCATTTCTTGCTTCGTATTACTTTACTTGTGTTTATGTTGAATTACTTGTGTATAATTTACCCAAGTCCATACCTGTAGGGAACCCATTTCAACTAAGAATCCATCGTGGATTGTATTATAACTAGTCTTTTTATAGTTTGTAGAAGCTTTTATGTTAATAAATATATGTCTCAGCTTAAATATTTGTGCGTACAGATTTCCCCTCTTTGTTGCTCTTCCTGTCTGTCTTGTATATATATATATCATTGAAATATATAAAATATAGATGTAAGGTTGTCTTTCTTGGTTTCTTGAGAATTCCATTTCAACTAAAGATCCCTCGTGGATTGGATTCTAACGAATATTTTGATAATTTGTAAAACCTTTTTTGTCATTAGTTATATCTCAGCTTCACTTAACTATCTGCGCTTATAATATTACCGTAGTCATTTTCATGACGAATAATTTGTACCTACACATAAACCCGCACTTATAATGAACTAACCAAATGATCATTATTTATTTTCTTGTTTCAGTTCATTCACAATGTTGAGATTGCAGTTACACATGCTAACGAATGGCTATTGATTGTGGAATTAAATTTCAATTTTGCTAATCAGGAATAATGTCCACAGAGTTGGGCTCCAGATGATATAGAGAGTGAGTTAAAAAAAAGCGTGAAATAGAAAAATGAATAAACGCGGTTAGACTTGATGTTGTCAAATTAAGATTAAGTTTTTTTATTTGGTGATCCTACACAAAACTCTATTGTTATGTTTTATATTCGGTTGTCCTATGTTCTTAGTTTTGTGGTGCTGTGTACTCGGTGGTAATTTGCTGCCTATTACAGTCGGTAGAGTGTGTGCACAACCAATACCCACCGACACTAGTGGCTCCTCTTGCTCATTGATTTCTTTTACCTCCACCACAGCTACACCGAGAGGTAGGATAATGCAACTATATATCTATATATCTTCGGTGTGTGACAATTGATTGTTAGTATTTGTTTTCTGTAGGATATAAGTTGGGACCGAGACCGACCGACCAACTGTTTTTATACTAAATAGAAGTTGCAACTTTATAGAGTATCACCATAGAGAGGTTTTCTTGGAGTTAGAATTGAACTTAGAATGCTATATATAAACATTGTGGAAAAACATACAAATGGAAGTAAAATAGTACTTATTCCATTCAAGATATATAATAGGTTGAAAAATTTAACAAGAATTAGTACAAATAGTACTCATATAATAGGTTGAAAAATTTAACATATGTTTAATAATAACAGTTAGTTATGGTCACCAGCTCCACGTAAAATAATTTTACCTTGGTAGACATATTTTTTCTTCACCTACTTTGACCCTAAGATGTAGCACCATTATCATAATAATCCCATCTCTATCTCTCTATATATATATATCGATATATGAAATTCCCACAATGGATAATCCAAAATTAATAAACTAGAAGTTTACTTTTCAAGAGTGTAGAAATTGAATTTTATGAAACACTTATTTAATTTTTCAAGATTCTTGAAAACCTTTGTGATATTGATGCAATTAATGAACTAGTATAAAGAATTAACCAATCAATCACAACACAAGGGTTTTTTACGTGATAAACTCTCAAGTGAGAGAAACATCCACGGAGGCACCTTACCTCAGAACAAATCCTCTATTTAAAAAGTTTTTACAAGAGTTTTACACGGACAAAAGGAATTACAAGGACGCTAATGCACACACCCGTACAATACCAAGGGTACACACTTCCCTCACCAAGCTGACTCAACAAAACTCACAAACCAAACCAATAATAGCAGACTATCCGAGCTAACCTCAACAAGAATCAATTAACAATAAGCTTAGTCAAGATAAATTCCATAAGTTCTAGTTTTTGTAACAAATCTTTAAAACAAGTTATATGCAAGAATGTGTTCAACCAATTATTAGATTTCAAAAAACAGATTATAGCAATTACTGAACCACTATCAACAGGCTTAATATCTCATATTTAAAGAATAGATTTAATCAACCAAGGCATGAAAAATTCCAAGTATAAGCACCATCCAAATATCCAACAGAAATACAAATATAGCAGCAAATTTGTGCAATAAATAAAGATCTGGAAGTATTTCAATTCACAAGAATAATACTAATTTTTCAATCAAATAACAAAAGCGATTTTAGAAAGATAGTACCGAATTCTGGAGAAAAATAGCCACGCAAATCAGGTCTTAAAATCCACCACAGCAGGTCACGGCAAATCCACAAATTCACAAATACACACACGGCAGAAAATCAACACAGCAGTATCAAAAACCACAGCCGAAACAACCAAGCAGCATTACCAAAACAGATCCGAAACAACCAAGCAGCAAACCACCGAGTGTAGCTAGAATACGCAGCAAACAACCAACAAAAAAACACACATAAATCTGAATAGCAAACCAATACACAGTAGATCCTCAACAACAGAAATACCGGGTATATTCAAGGCCAAAAATTTCGAATCTTGTGTTTCGAAAATTCCCAAAATCAAACTTCAAAAAAAACCAAGAATTCGAATATAAATGCAATAAAAAATCTCTCTCAAGATGAGAAATATATCAATCAATCTAAAAACAATCTCTAGATTAAAACATGAAAAAAATATAATTAAGAACTAGAGTTCTTTTATTTTTCTAGAGAGAGAACCGAGAGAGAAAGAGAAGAAGGAGAAAAGCAGGGCTCGGGGGTTTTGTTTGTGCGGCTGCTGCTACTTTTTCTCTAGGGCTCAAAAAGAAAGAAAGAAATGAATATACTTTATCAATAAAGGGCTACACCCACTTTTAATCAAAAGGCTCAAATTAACTAAAGAGAAAAGTAAAAGTATATATGGATGTGTTGTTGTCGGTTGAAAGAGGAAAAAGAAAGATATATATATTTAAAGCACTAAAGGCCATATATATTTTAATCCAATGGTCAAAAAGAAAGGAGAGAAAAGTAACATTTAACTCTCTAAAAAGAAACTCTTAACAACACATAAGTACATTCAAAACACACTTAAGCTCAATAAAAAGTTTTAAAATCATTTTTTAAAATTCTGGAACTTATGTAAAAAATATATAAGCGGATGAAGAAAAATTTATACCTGAATATTTATCTCCGCAATTCTAGCTTCTCGGACACAGCTTCAATGCTCAAAAAATAATACCGAGACTCAGAAAAATAAGACCGAGGGGCGTGCAAATCTTGACGCGAAAGAAGGACTTTTTTGACTCGAAATGCTCCAAAAAATTGCAGCCGAGGAATGGCACTTACAATATATACACAAGTTTATGTGAAAATGTCATTCTCCCCACCTAATACTCATGAATATATTTTTGTTGTAGAATATAATTTTTACTATTATTTTGTTCTTTAGTTTGACCTTGATTTAAGTGTATCTATTAGTATACTTCATAAATTAGGATTATTATAAATTTCGTTGTCAGTCGGTCAGTAATTTGGATTCAAGTGTATCTGATGGGTTTAGATAGTGACCGGTGCCCAGTGTAATATATGTTTATTTAAACACTCCGATTTTCAACAATTCTGTATCCCTTTGTGTGCATTTATATTTGTCTAATGTACTTATAGAGTACATTCAAGGGTGGATTGAGGAATTAGATTGGGGGGCCCAATAGTTGCTATACAAATAGATCCGGCCAAGTACATTACTATTCAGTCTGCCTTAATTGTGGAATTTACACTTCTAGGTGCATGCATATAACTTTTTTCAGCAGAAGTATTTTCCCACATTTCAAAATTCTAAATCATAGGTCTATAATTATTTTACAAGTCATGCCTTTACAAAAATATTCATCATATTTTTCAGAATCTTGAATTAGTTTGTGGATTCTTGTAATACTTTTTTTTAATGAGAAAACGGATTTCGACGGTTCTTGTTACTTTTTTATTTCATCGTAAGTGAACATGATGGCTTTATTTTCTGATTAATGCTAAAGACCATAACTAGAAGCTGTAATTTCTTATGGACCAAAGTGTTTCTTTGTATAACTATATAAAAGAGGAATTTCTTTGAAATAATTATTCTTGGTTTCTGGTACAATTGATTGTTCTTGGCTACACCTATTGCTCACAATTGTACATTGCTATAGCAATAGACCCACCCTTGTTTCTCCGTTCCTTTTTTCTCTCAAATTTTGTTATTTCCTTCTGCTCGGGTGGTTTATTTGGAGTTTCAGTGAAAGGTCCCTTTTTTGTTAGTGTTTATAGCATTTGCTCCATCGGTTAATGACAAGGAAGCAAGAGAATTTAATAACAACAGAATACTTTAGCAACTCTTGACATGTATACATGCAAAATAAATTGAAAATATTGATGCTATAAGCAAATCTTATAAAGTACCTCTTCAACTACCCTTTCTTTGAGACGCTCAGTGTACTTCAATGCCTTGATTTCTGCATTTGCATCTTCTAATTCCCTATCATCCTGCAAATGAAGACATGCATTTGTAGTAAAGGCAGGAAATTGAATACTTTAAGGTCGAATATCATCATTAAATTAAGTTAGTAAACCCAATAGCCATCTTGATCAAACATTTTTTTTTCTAAATTAAGGGAGGTCTAAGTCTCTCCCTTAATCCTACAAATAAAGAAAAACCCTCCCCTCCCACCCCATGAGTCGAACCCTTGACCTCAAGGCAAGGGTGGAGGTTGCCTACCACTGGGCCAATTTTGGGAAAAGATGTGATAATATATTAATTAATTTATACAAGTACATAACACTATAATTTTATTTTCAATTTGGATTGTGGTAGCTTTTTAGATTAATAACTGGGTACGAGATTGGTGCGACAAGAGGGATGACGGTCTCCGGCTTAGGAAGATCAAGCTGAAAGGTGCTTAAGAAGAGAGGTGCAGCGCGGGTGCCTGCTTCTGAGTCGATCTTGGTGGAGCTTTAGGCAGCGAAGGAACGTATTCGCCAGCTTGAAGGACAATATTATTCATGAGATCGTGAGGTAGCTTAAGGAGACTCGTGAGGCGGAGACTAGTTTGAACACCGGTCAGAGGTGAACTTGTTTATTTAACAAAAAATTGTACTTTCGCGACTTTTGTAAATAGACTTGTATTTTTGTGAACAAGTTTTCTATCTTGTAAGTGAACCACATTTAATGTTTATATATTGTTTGTAAATTATACATTTGTATATGTATTGACTTTCAATGTGAACACTTGTTGTTGAAATCGTATTTGTTTGAATTACAAGTTTGGTTGTGAATTGGTTTGAATTACATGTGTGAATTTATTTGAATTGCAAGTTTGACAAACCTACAGGCTGGTTGAATTGCACATTCTAGTTGAATGGTGATTCTTCACTTAAGCGACTGCCATAGCCAATGTTAGTCGCTTAAGTAAACTCACTTAATCTTTGTCCGTCTCTTAAGTGACCAACCTTAAGAGACTGACAAAGCCATTGTTTGTCGCTTAAGCTGGGTAGCTTAAGAGACATACAAAGCCTTATCAATCGCTTAAGCGAGTTCACTTAAGCCATTAACATTGGCTATGTCAGTCGCTTAAGTGGCCGAGCTTAAGAGACTGTTAAAGCTATTATTAGTCGCTTAAGATGGCCTAGCTTAAGAGACTGACTTTTCCGTCAGTCGCCTAAGCCTTAAGCGACGGAGTTTGAGTCCGTGGCTTAAGAGTTTCCTAAGCGACGGACTCATATTTCCCAGTCGCTTAAGAGCTGTTGCCACTCAGCTTAAGCGACTGACAATTAGTCGCTTAAGACTTAAGAGACGAAGAAGATGTCTTAAGAGACTGTGAGAGTCAGTTTCTTAAGACTTTCTATCAGGTAATGAGTTTATTCTGGCCCATAGATCAACTTAATAGATCACGTGGATTAACAGCAAAAAGTCGCAGATTAAAACAAAATTATCCAAAATCAATGTTTGGTCTTCTTAAGATTATGAGAAATGTAAATTTTTAAAGAAATATTTTCAGTTTCCAAATTTTCAAGAATTCTTAAATTTTGGAATAGTGAATTAGGCCATAATAATATGTTGTATGCATGAAAAAAAAATTAATAAGCACATACTGGGTAATGTCAAAGGCAAAGAGTGATACTGAATATTATTAGTTTATTTATAATCTATGTTGCAAGAGCTTTCCAACCATATGTGGATTGCATCATTTGGATATGAATCAAGTGAGATATGACCTTGTGAAAATGGCTTCGTGAAACGTTTTTGTTAAAATATTTATATATATCCGTTATATATTTGTCTATATCCGTTCTTATGTAGCATACAAATTTAACAATATAATTCAAGCTTCTCAACATTTGTTGTCAATCAGTTATATATTTTAAGAAAAAGTAATTAAAAGTATAAAAGCTTATGTGTAAATTGTTTCAAGAGATGTTATTATAAGATGAAATTTTAAGATAAACATTTTTTTTCCTATTTAACGTATTGAATAATATAAATGGAGAAGAGAGACTGCAATAAATTCAATAATCATAAACCAAAAAATTAAAATTGTAAAACAAACAAAAAAGAAACTTATCTAACCTTTGTTGCATGTCTTGAATGGCGATGCACATGATATACCTACAAAAATAGAAATAAAAATGTTAATAATAAAGCAAAAATATTAAGCCAAGAATCTACAATAAATTCAAACAATTTTTTTCAAACTCTAAAGTAAAGAGAAAATTTGAGAATATTAAGGAAGGGTAGTCATACTCCACACTGTTGTGTTCTTGAAAAATGTATGACAATGGGGGTGAATTATATACATTTAGTTGATTATTATTATGTCACACATAGCAAGTTATAGTTCAAAGAAGCAATTATACATCTATACTAGTTTTTAACCCGCACGATGTGCGGGCGTTTTAAAAAATTCATTTTCATTTAATATGTGAAGACGATTAAATATTAGAATTATTTTCATTTTTATTTTGCACGATGTGCGGTTTTAGATTCAGTCTTCATATGTCTACTGTTTCAGATTATCTATTTATTATTTTATGTACTCAAATTAATTATTTTTCTTTTTATATTTCTATTAAACGGATCCTTATTATTTTTCTCTCAAATGATTTATTTTTTTTCGCTGATTAAAATTCGTACAATATATGTATATATATAAATATATAGTACAATATAAGTTCAAGTCTTCATTATTCACTAAAAATTACCTTTCCTTCAATATATTAAGAGAAAATTTACATATTAAGTGTTAACATATATAATATATATTTACTATTTGTCATTTATATAGTTGCCATTTATAAGAGTTCACTAGCAATATCTAAATCTTTAGATTGATTAGATTTTTATATTTTCCTTATTTATATCATTCTCATAACCCTATATAAAAGGCTCTCCATTGTAATAGTTTTATATCAATCAATTCAATAATATTTATCTCTTTTCTATAAAAAAAAAAGTTAACATATATAATATATATTTACTATTTATCTCTTTTCTATATCTTTACTGGTATCAAAGCAATTAGATCCTCATATTTTGAGTTATATATTATAGTTCTGCTATCACCGGCGGGCGATACTTATTGTCGCCCGCCAGACCACCTTCGGCGCTAATCCACCATTCTCTTTCACCGTCGTCAAAACCACAATCGCTACTCAACCAATCTACCATCATCCTCTAGCCTCACCTGATCCTCTTGCTTTGTCTCTCAACCTAAACCATCAATCAAATTCTACCATCTCTTGGTGGCCTTGCTTCTTTTTCTTTCCATCATCTATTTTCAAACTCAAGTTAATGATATCAAACCTTAGCCGCTGTGTTTCCATCCCAGTGCGTAAAACTCTAGCCGCTATTGTAGGTCGGAAAATACCCTAAAGGGGGGGTGAATAGGGTTTTCGAAACTAAATGCGGAATTTAAAAATCTTTTCAAAAATGTTTAAGTAAAACAATTTACTAAACAAATTTTCAAGGACTGTAAGCAAATAAACAATCAAGCATAAGAGCAAATAAATAAGCAATCAATTTAAACAATCAATAATAAAGAGATTGAGTTAGAAAGATTAAACCAATCGAAGTCCAAGATTTTTTGTCCACACGGTTCGGCTTCTTCCCCCTACTCCGCGCTCGGTTAGTTCCCCGAGAATTTCCACTATAACCGATCTCCTTCCGAGTGAAGATCAAACCTCTACAAGTGTATTCTTATCACACACTCTCACAAGTATTGAAAACACCTTCAATACTTTCACAAAAAATCCCTCTTGTTAGTCTATGAGATACACCTCTCACAATTATGATTTGAATAAGTTTTGGTGGCGAACACCAATGTACAATATCTCTCTTGTGTATAACAAAATACAAATGAAGCTCACACTAAGAGATATCAATATTGATCAATGAATATAGGCTCAAAGAATGAAGAGATTGATCAATGCTTTAGCTAGAATACTTGAATAATAAGAATATATGAAAAATGGTTTTGTATGATCATTCAAGTTGTTAAAAATGAGTCTTAAAACTCATATTTATAGCTTGAAAAATTTTGTAGCCGTTTGTAGTGGATTAATTAATTAATGGGTCAAAATTGCACATTTGTCAAAGTTCCAACAGCTAGTTTTGACAAAACAATTCAAATTTGTTTTGTTAATTTCTCAAAATTAGACCGTTCGATCATGATCAAATTTTAGTCAAAATTTCCAGGAGATGTTGTCTAACTACTGTAAAAATTTCAAAATGATCGGAGTTCGGGAAGGCCTCCATCTTACCGTTAGATCAAAACTGGGCAAAAATTGAGCGAATTTTAAATGTAAAATAAAAATATTTTTGCAAGTTAACAATTTAGTTCCAAATAAAATTCTAATGATTTTTGAACCTTAAAGGTATGTTTCTAAGATACCTATTTTTATTAGAACTTAAAATATGATCATTTAAAATTAATATGAATTTATTTTGAAAATCGGTTTTTGTAAAATAATGTTTTTCAAATAAATTCAATTTCAAGCTAGTTTGAATCAATCTTTAAAAGATGCAAGAATATGTTTGAGCTATAGGGATTTGATCAATAAAGTATCTTTACATAAAATCTAAGCACTCACTCCATTTAATGATAATTCGAGTCTTCGTGATGCTTGATTTTCTTGTGCGTATCTTTACTTGTTTGATGTTCTTGATCCTTTCTTGGTTTTGATAACTTGTAGAACATGTGGAGATCATTCTTGTGCATATCTTCACTTGCTTGATGATCTAGATATTTTCTTGGCTTTGTATAGCACATGTATATCACTTGAGTTCATTTCTTGTGAGTAGAGGCGTTTGTAAAGCTTGTGTGAGATTTTGATTGCTTCGGTTTGAAGTTACACTTGGTCGGAAGATATATATCGGTTAAAATGGCTATCATCATTGGAACAACCGAGTTAAATAACACTTTATTAACTTATTGTAATTATCAAAATAAGATTAATTGACTTTAAGGTCAACAGCTATGTTTCTATTCCAGCGTGTAAGCCCTAGCCATCGCCATTCTCTTCCATTAAAACCCTAGCCGCTGTGTTTTGATCCCAGCGCATAAAACCCTAGCCGCTGTATTTCTATTCCAGCGTGTAAACCCTAGCCGTCGCCATTCCCTTCCATTAAAACCCTAGCCGTTGTGTTTCTGTTCCAGCATGTAAACCCTAGCCGTCGTCATTTTCTTTCATTAAAACCCTAGCCACTGTGTTTGTTCATCGGCTTCATCTACTTTCAAGACATACTTTCCAAACTCAAGTTGGTATATTACCATATTGAGTTTGAGGGGGGATGTTAACATATATAATATATATTTACTATTTGTCATTTATATAGTTGCCATTTATAAGAGTTCACTAGCAATATCTAAATCTTTAGATTGATTAAATTTTTATATTTTCCTTATTTATATCATTCTCATAACCCTATATAAAGGGTCTCCATTGTAATACTTTTATATCAATCAATTCAATAATATTTATCTTTTTTCTATATCTTTACATTAAGTATGGAACTTCTAAAGTACGAAAATAAGTAGATATAATTAACCTTGAAACAAAAAATCGTCGATGGAGTGGAAGAAAATAATCTTTGATGAATATCTTGAGCACTTCAAAAACATTAAGAAGGGAAAGAAACTATGAAGATACAATTGGAAGGAAAGTCAAAACAAAATTGTTTAACATAAATTGAAATTAAGTATTACCTTGAAAAGCTTTTGATCGAAAAATAATATGCAGTGAATTTGGATTTCGGGAGTCATTTTTATATGGTTATTGGAATAAATATTATTAAATACTAAGCAATAATAATGGTGATTTTAATAGAGTATTAGTGGTGATTTAATTAAGCTAAGAAGAGAAGAGGAAACATCCTTTGAATCTAGTACAAATATACATGGCGGAGACAATTAAAAATTAGAATTATTATAAAGGGAAATAAAAACAAGAAAAACAGAAAAAAGGGGAAAATATTATTATTAAAAAATGGAAAAATTATAAATGGAAAGAATAATAATAATTATTATTAAAAATTAGATTAAAAAAGGGAAAAAATATGAGTAATAAGGTAATAATTAATAATGAGAATTAAGTTTAGATTAAAAAATGGAAAAAATAGGAGTAATAAGGTAATGATTATCTATAGGAGATTGTGTAACTCATAGGAGAAAGATATGGAAAGGAGGAACCAATAAATATATATGAGAGATATGTTCATTATGTATATAAACGGATTGATATAATTAGATGGCAGTTACAATTTTGAATTCATATCAATTAATGAGGAGCCATAAGTACAAATATACATGGTGGAGAAGATTAAACATTAAAATTTTTATAAAGGGAAAGAAAAACGGGAAAAACGCAAAAAAGGAAAAAAAAAATATTATTAAAAAATGGAAAAATTATAAAGGGAAGTAATTATTATTATTATTAAAAATTAGAATTATTATTAGATAAAAAAACGGAAAAACATGAGTAATAAGGTAACTATATATAAAGGAAAATTATTTGAATTAAGTTTAAAATTTGAAATTGACGTTTCCGAAATAACGCGTTGTGTTAGCCCAAGTGCAAGCTCGTCAAGTTGTAATAAAGACTCGGAAGACCGAGTGTCGAACCACAGGGATAAGTGAAAAGGAATTGAATGGATTACGGATTAAATGGTTGTTCTGGTTTTGTAAGTTGAATTTGTTGTGACACAACGGAAATGTAAATAATTGTTGTGAAAATTAATAAGAAAGCACTAAGGTAGGTGGAGATTAGTCACGATTTAAGAGATGCGGTAATTGCAATCTCACACATAGATTTCACACAAAGTTGCCATGAATAGAGAAGGTCGTGATAACTCTCAATAGCAGAGGGTGCGAAGCTAAGCAACTCATCCCGGGTTAAAGCTATATCAAGAGAGACTATCAAAAAATTCCACCATAGATAAAGCCATCATATTTATCCTTTTAGCCAAGGGTGCGAAGCTAGGCAACTCATTCTCGGGATGGGGCTAATCCGAGATAAATATGATAGTCCCATCGAAACAAGGTTTTATGATAAGCATGTGTGTGAAATCTCATGGTTTAAAAGAATGAGAATTATGTAGTAAATCATTACAATGACACGGAAAGAAGTTTTATGGAATAAAATCACCAACTAGCCAATTCTTACTTTAAAAGGACGATAATGAGTCTAGATAGCACGTAAAGTGTACAAAGCACTCAAAATATCATAAAGCAACGCAAACACTAGATTAACAATTTTATAAATCATTTATGGAGTTTAAGAACTCTTTGTAATCTTTACAACGAGGAACAAAAATCCATAGATGGGGAAAAGAATGACAAGCTTCTTAGAACCATATGAATATGTTGTATTTTCATTAATCAACAAGAACTAAGCATACAAGGCATGAAAAGTCTAATCGAACAATGAAAATACCTAGAAAGCTTGTAGAACGAAGGATTTCGAAAGGAAAATGATTCACAAATATTTAACAAGCTTTAAACATGGATTGAGAAATTAATTACCAAAAAATCATATCGCGATCAACCTCCGTAACCTTAGTAAAAGACTACTCCATAATAGATGCAAAAACAAATATTATAAAAGAAGAAATCATTCTTACAATCAAGACTTACAAGAGGAAAATGAAGAACAAAAATACACTTTAGCTCTCCCTTCTCTCTAGAACTCTCTTGTGGTCTAAGATGATTCTTATCATCTATCTTGGTCCCCTAGACTAAAAACAATAGCCAAAGGTGTCCTAAAATTAATTAAATAATCAAGGGAAAATATATAGGAACAAAAATTCCTAAAATAAGGCAAAAAGAAGGAGTTGGTGGCTGCCCCCGCCAGGCCATGATCGATCATGGCCAACAAGAGCAACCCATGATCGATCATGGGGTCCTCTGCCTGAAGATTAATTTGCACCATGATCGATCATGCTAGACCCATGATCGATCATACTTCTGGAGTTTCTTCAAATCAGCATTCTTGTGAGCTTTTGGCTAACAATTGATCAATTCCTTCAAGGCCATTTCATCATATGCCTAAGAACACATAGAAATGCAACAAAAGCACACCTTGCGGGACGAGATTAGATACAAAACTTGATAAGACACTAATCATGAGATAAGCGGATAATTAGGCAAAATTAATGCAACAAACGCGTCATCGACTCCGAGAAAAAGTTTAGTCATGACAATATTATGCGTTTATCAACTCCCCTCACTTAACTCTTGCTAGTCCCTTAGCAAGACAAAAAGTATATAATTACAAAAAGTTGTTAACTTTTAAGTTCCCAAAGAAGACGAGTTGCATCTCGTGAAGGTTTTCATAAATGATACCTACAAACATTAGAAGTTTGATCATGATGGATGACGAGAATGAAAATTCAAGTTTCAATTTTTAGAGCAAGATGCATTACTATCAATTTTCCAGAATGACAGACTTTTGAATGATCATCTAATTCGCCTATCTCCTTTAGAACACAATCCCATGTTCTCCAACGCTCACAAACTAGACTTTGATTCAAACAATTCAATATAAATACAAAGAGTCATAGTCATTCGAGAAGGAAGAAAGAACTTTTTCAAAAACAAAAGCTCCAAGGTTTGTCAATTCTAAGCACTTTCTTTATCTTTTACTTGGAAATTTCGCTAAATTAGATCAGGACGGTTTTCATCTCTATGGGGGGCAACAGTCTCACTAATGAAATTTTTCTCATTACTGCTCATTCATTGGAGCTCAAAGGAAGCTATTCACCCTTTCCCATATGGTAACCTTTACCCCTCCTTAATATTAGACAAAGAGACTGAAGATTTAGTCAATTGAAGCTTTAAGTCAGTATTAGGAAAACAGTCATCCAAGTTATCAAAGTGCTATGCTTTTGTCCTCTCATTGGAAGATCTTTTCGAAGGAGCTTCCATTATTTTTTGGACAAAAATTCCTCTTCGCTCAATGAAAATAAATCTAAGTGTTCTTACCGAATTGGAAACAACCAAAGCAATCTAGCATGTGGAACAGGAGAATATAACAAGATATGAGACTAAGTGGAGCAAGGCAATTTAGATTATCATTCAAATTCCTATCTGAATCAAAGAATTCATGCCAAAAGCTAATGAAACAATAGTCTTCATTTTGAGCAAAATATCGGTCAATCATCAATTTTTCAAACTTCCTAAAAAAAATAAATTTGAAACGCATCTCTTCTACTCATGAAAATAGACAATAGCAAGCCAAAACAAAAATAATCACAAAATAGGGGTAAAATAGCGGGCAAAATAACGTACCCCCCTCAACTTGAACCACACATTGCCCTCAATGGAAAGAGAACAAGAAAATGCATGGGCGCTAGTTGCTTTCCATGATACAAAAAGAAGAGATAAACAACTATACACAAAACGGGTTAGAATTAGAATTCAAAAGCAAAAACCATAACATTCAACCATTAAAACCAAGTTCTAATGTTAACATTAAGTCTAAATTCTAATACAACCCAAAAGAAATAAAAGAAAACTAAGGTTAAATATAGTTAAATAAAGAGTTTTTCAGGCTATCGCATCATCATCACATATTAGGAGGTGGGGGTGGTGGAAAACGACCGTACAACGCCTCGAACTGCTGGCGTATGAACTCTTGTTGAGTCGCTATCTGTGCTGCAACTCGTGCCTCGACCTGAGCTGCAATGTCTGCCTCCAATTGATCTTGGCGCAATACCATAATCTCAACCCTCTCATTTATGCTTGTGAACCCGGTTTGCATCATGGCAGTCATCTGTTTGAACTGCTCTCTCATGAACTCCCTATCGTCCTCTACTGGCCCAGAGCTTGCTCTTCTTCTCCACCTCGAAGGACCCGGAAAATCCGCTCCTACTTCTTCTGCCCCCTCTTCGGTATCATCACCCGGTGGTGCTGCAGCCGTGGAAGAACTCGGCCGGTTTCTCAATTGACCAGTGGCTCGAGTTTGGGTAGACCTGTTAAGTGGTGCTCGAGGCATTTTCTTCTCATCCCCATCCCTCTCATTTACCCCTGATCTTAAACACACCCGAGTGATCAATGACCCAAATTTGATTGTTTCATTGTGGACGACCAAGTCTATTATTCTCGCAATTCGCCCAATGATGTGACGAAGCAAACAACAGCGCTTGTTTGTGACAATGGCATATAGTACATACGCTTGAGAAGGCTATAGGTGAGAGATATGTGAGGTTGGGTCCAAAGCATTGGCAATTACAAGCCACAACGTCCCTAGGCTATCATGCAAATTGCTCCTATCGAACTGAGTCCCAATCCATTCCGTGGGTCTACCGGCTAGAAATGAGGCTAGGTCGTTAGCCGATGGCTCTATATAGGGGGTAACATCCGAATAAGGGAGATCATAGGCATTGTGTGGCGAAGCTGGGATTCCCGTGATCTCACTCAACACATTGAGGTTAAAATGGACCGCCTTCCCTCGAACATGAGCAATATAAGCATATGGAGTATTTGGAACTGGAATTAAACTTGCAACAAATTCATGACAGATGGTGAGATTACATTGAGTACCTTGTTCACGCAAGTAGTTAATCCATTCCGGATTTCGTTCAAAAATTGTTCGTTGAGGGAAATCGTCCAGCGTACCGATATAGACCGGCCTCTCGATCACTACCGTCCTCGTCTTGAAAGCGTAATTCCACCATTCGAATTCTTGGCAGCTTCGAAATCTGTGATAACCACCCCTTGCGGCTTGAATGTCAACCGGCTTAGTGGGAGGGTTAGAGGTAGCCATAGAGGAGTATTGTGATGCTTTAGAGAAGGTATATATGAGAGATTTCGAGATTTGGGGAGTTAGGGCTCGAAATGTGCGAAGAGAGGGAAAAAATGGGTTTTGAGATGGGTATGGCAATAGGGCTTGAAATTGGAAGATTTGATGCGTGATTCTAGATGGGGAAGGATGGAAATGGTGTTTGGGGAGGTTTTGGGAAGAATGGGGGAGAAAGGGTTAAGGATTGGAGAGGATTTGGGTTGAGGGAGAAGAGAAATGGGGTTTTTAGAACGACTCCCCTGTTTTAATGTGGGACCATGATCGATCATGGTCAACCCATGATCTATCATGGGTCATTCAACCCAACTGAAATTTTGTTCAATGATCGATCATGGTATGACCATGATCGATCATGCTGCCCACTGCCCAGCTCCTTATTTTCCATGATCGATCATGCCTCTAACTGCTTGAAGAAATTTTCACCCATGATCGATCATGCCTGGACCAACCTGCCATGAAAATTTTTCTTGCCTGCTTTGCTCTTCTACACCTTATTGCTCCCCCTCAACTTGGTTCGTTCAGTCCCAATGACACCCGAATTTTCGATATCAATTCCTGAAACTCACAAAAAATACTAACAAAAACATTATTTACAAAATCGACCCATGCTTGTTAGGCATAAGTCGGGTCTTCGAGAGGGGTGGACTCCTCTCGAGGTGGAAATTCCAAAAATGGCTTTAGACGTTGCCCATTTACTTTGAAAACAAAGCCAGTTTTTGGATCCTCAACATTCACGGCCCCAAATGGAAATACATGACGGACAATGTATGGGCCGATCCAACGAGACTTTAATTTTCCAGGGAAAAGATGCAGACGAGTGTCATAAATAAGAACTTTGTGCCCAAGTTTGAATTCTTTCCTTAAAATGGATTTATCATGAAAGATTTTGGCACGTTCCTTGCTTATCTTCGCATTATCATATGCATCTCTTCTCAATTCCTCGATTTCATTTATTTGCAACTTACGGTCAAGCCCGGCTTTCTCGAAATCACAGTTAACCATCTTAGTTGCCCAATATGATTTGTGTTCCAATTCTACTGGCAAATGACATGATTTTCAGTATACAATGCGATAGGGAGACATATCTAGAGTTGTTTTATATGCAGTACGGTAAGCCCAAAGTGCATCGGTCAGTCTTAACGACCAATCCTTGCAGTTCGGATTTACCGTTTTCTCTAGAATCTGTTTGATCTCCCTATTTGCTAACTCGGCTTGACTGTTAGTTTGAGGGTGATAAGCGAGCGATACTTTGTGGGTTACACCATACTTTTGCATTAATGATTGAAATGGTTTGTTGCAAAAGTGAGTACCGCCATCGCTTATTATTGCCTTGGGGGTGCCAAAACATGCAAGAATGTGTTCTTTCAGAAATCGGATCACCACTTTCACTACACCAAAACTCGCTAACTAGCACGCCAGTTTAGCACGGTTTTAAACCGTGCCAAATTTTGGTAGGTCTTGCCACGTATTTGGCACGGTGTAGAGCCCTGCCTAATTTAGTACTGCAACATGCCGTGCTAATACTGTGTCAATCTTCATTTCCTTTTTCCCTCCTTTGACCAGATCTCCCGCCCAATTTTTTTCCTTTTTTTTGATCTCCCGCCCACTTGAAAAAGTAGATTTAGGAACTTTTTTAGCCTCCCACTTATAATTCCCAAACTTTTAGGGGGAAAAAAATTAAAATATCACACTGTTTTTTAAACTAATTATGTTATTTTTGACTTTTTTTTGTGAGATTTGAATAGAATAAAAAATATGTCTAAATGCCTAGGCTTTCTCAAAATAAAACCATATTGACTCTTTTAAAATATAATTTTAAATGTATATTTATTGTAAATTATTTATGTTTTCATATTTACTTTCCATTAAAACCTACTTATGGTACATTTAAATTACTGATAATTAATATTCAGTAACTTAATGATTTTAATATTAAATTTTTTTTAAAAAAATGAAGTTCATAAAGAATATTTTTAAAAGTTTATGATTTTAATTTTCAAAATAAATCTTTTATAATTCTAATTATTGCACTATAACTAAATTTAAAAGTAGTTATACCAAAATATGATAATTTTTAGCCTTAAACTGCTGAAAAAAATAATTATAGAAATTTTATATCTCCCATAATTTTGTAACACAATACTAGTGCATATTAGCATATAAATTAGAAGGTAAGGGCCGGGGTTAAGGGTTCGAGTCATAAGACCTGGCAACGTGTCGATTTGACTCGCATTTGTATTAGTTTTCATCGTGTTTCTCTTGTTATTGGTTTGGGATTAAATAAGTGCTTTTTTTAGTGGGTAAAAAAATCATATTCAAATCTGATTTGTTATCCTGTCAAATTAACCGATATGACCTATTATTATCCGTTAAGTACAAATATAATAATAAAAAAATTTGTATTTTTATATTATATATAAATACTAGACATGCCCGTGCTTACGGCACTACTGACCAAACTCATATCGAGTTTTTATTGTGGAACCCTACCCAAAAATTCATCCATTAGAGAGAACTTAAACTGTTGGATATCTGTAACATTCAGTATAAGTAGCTGATTGATTAGAAAGAACCTAAGCCAACCATTGTCTATTTTAAATCTGCACCAGCACCGTTTCAATATTCATAAGCCTGAAACAACACATGGCCTTTACCCACCTCGACATGCACCTATAATTATATTTAAAATTATCAACGTGCCACGACACTTATAGGCCGTTAGATCAAAAGATAAACATTTAAGGAGAAAGTGCCTTTATATGTATATACTCCATCCATCCTACAAAGATAGACTCATTTTTCATTTTTATCCGTCCTAAATTATAGGCCACTTGCTTTTTAAAGAATGCATTACAATTTCATTTTTTCTAATATACCCTTATTTAATTACATTGTTATCAACTTCAAAAGAGTAATCAACTTCAAAATTTTCTCTCACATTTTCTTGGGGCATGTGATTTCAATCAAATGTATTCATTATAGAAAGAAAGTAAATGAGGGTATAATAGGAAAATTGTGAAAAAAATTTATGGTTTCAATTATATTAAATAAAGTTTCTTAATTTGTGTAAAAAAAAATGGGTTTATCTTTGTGGGGACAGAGGGAGTATTATTTTTTTCAACTTTCACGTTGCCACCCCCAAATGCCTAAATTTTTCAAAATCCCGCCTCGATCGTAAAGTCAGAAGAATACACGAGGTGGCAAATTACAAACCCCTCGCATTGCAATACTCTCCTTATCTCAATGCACTCCCTGCCTCACTCTCACCGATACTCTTTCTCGCTGATCCTCCCTCTCGCTGATTGAGTTTCCCAGGTTACTCTCTTATAATCTTCACATCCTTAAATCTGTTGAGATCCCTAATATTTTAGATGCAGTGTTTCTTTGCTTGAAATTTGGTGTTTATTTAATGTCCCTTTTCTGAAGATCTTCTTTGCTATTCAAATATATCGAAAATGCCTAACTTTTCAGATCTAGGGTATTGTTGCTAGCTTGAAATTCCATGTTTATTCGAGATCCCCTTTTCTAATAGGGGTTTTGTTGATTTATTTGAGTTGAATTTGTAGAGTTATCTTACAAGTGTATCTATGTTTATGTTTTTGGCTGAGTTTGTTCTCTCCTTCTGGATGATTTGGCATTCAACCATAGCTTCAAGGGACTATATCTCGGAGCATAATTTTTCCTTCTCCACTTACAGTGATAGGGAGTGGTATGAATTTTATTATATCTTTATTAATTGTCTTAATTACCTCTAATATATCATTTTTTTTTGTTACTGAAGTTGAATTTGGTCCCGTCAATTTACCATCTATAGGTTCAAGGGACTATATCTCGGAGCAGAAATTTTCCGTTTCAATTTGTTGCGACGTGTTTAACAATAATTAACAAGCATCAGAGTCAAAGAAGAGAGGATGAACTAAGGTATGAACTCAAATCTCAACTCTTAATTTGAGAGAGATGGAGAAGATGGATATGTAGTCTCCTTTTGAGTGTATTTGCAATAGGCAGCTTTTAACTTATTAGTAGGTAATTGTAGTATTTTTATGATGATTTTGCCTCTGAAACATACTTAGATATTGTTGAAGTGACATATATTGGTATTGGTGAAGTCTGATGAATAGGGAAGTTGTAAATAAAGATTTTTTGGGGGAATGCTTTAGTGTTTATGGAGAGCAAAGTCACAAATATTTATGCCTTTTTTATTGTTAATATAGAAAGAACTGCTGACTTCTGTAGAAATAAAAAATGTGGCTTTATGTTTAATTCTTTGTTTCTTTATCAATTGTTATTTTCTAGGCTATTGTAGTAATTTGGTGCTTTTATTGCTTCATCATGTAAAAGAAACAACCTCTTGAATATGAGAAATATGCATTTTAGAGTTTAAATGGTACCTGGGTACTTTGAAAAACAATTTCTTTTCTTGTGTGGTATGGTGGCCATTTTCTAAGTTCTATGAAGATAGGCATGTCCTAGCTCCAACTACAGCAAGGGGTTATGATGTTTTTATTATACTAGATTTCGATGAGGCTAACCCTTTATTTTCTTCATATCTGCAGCACTAAATTCTTTGAGATCATTGGCTGGCTGTTAAGTGAGAGGACTCACTGCTTCGGCACGTATTTTTCTTCAAAATCTGCAGGCAATCCTTCTTTGAAACAGGTATAAAGCTCCCCTTCTAAACATAAACCATTGATATAACTATTGAGAACTAGCAAACAAGTACCTGTAGTGACCTGCTAGCAATCAAGCTACACCAATATTCTTTATTTGATTAAACTATAATTTCAACTAATTAGGAAATAAGTTAGACACCCGTTAATGTCTAAGCCGGTCTTCTCTCCATTGAACTTCTACATTGCCCCTATTTTAATGGAACTTCATCTCATGCAGTAGTAGACACAGTCCGGCGCTTAAAAAAATTAAATATGGACTCCACCCTCTAATTAGATGAATCTTGGAGTTCACCAATCATGCCATTGGATCCATATTAAGGTAGGCCTTGGCCCCATCTCAAGTGCTCAGATTGATTCCTTCTGCTCTAATTGAATTGGAATATGGCAATAGGAATTTTGGGTCTACGAAGCCGGTTGTCCCTTTAATTAAAATTATATTTTAATCTAATAAAGAATATTAATTAGAATAGAGTAATGACGTGGATGTTTTAATCAATCACATGTGAGGGTCAAAGTGACCCTTTTTAGATAGGGTCAACAGATTTGGACTGTCTTTGGTACTTCCTTGCCTCCTCACATGACATTTTGTGAGGATGAAGTCGTGGGAGCTGTTATTGGAAAGTTTGTTGGATTTCTATGGAACAAGAGCTAATGGTAATCAATTAGCTTCATATCAAAGTATGTTTAGCCTGCCTTTTGAATTTTGCAATATTTAATTTTGTTTGGTGCATATGACTTAGTTGCCTCGTGTTATAGAAATCTTTATTTAGTATTCAACCTTTGAAACAAAAAACAACAATTGCTCTTGTTTTGTGTTCAATTAGTATTACATGCCTGTCCAACTCCTCGAGTTCCCCCATTAGTTTTTGTAATTTTTTGTCTTAGAGTTGTATTGTCACCCTTTCTTATAATTATTTTATCTTATCTTATCTACCCAGGTTTCAAAGGGGAGTCAAGGATTTTGGTGGTTACAACTTTGTAGGATGGAAAAGAAGATTCGAAAGACAACCAAAGTAGTCAATTGTATTTCAAGCTTTGTGATCAAACATCACTAATCTAAGGTCCTAAACAATGAAAATTTGTAGTTTACAAATTCTTATGGAAGTGTACTTTGATTTGCATGTGGAATTATGGTCATTTTTCAATTGAAAGTTTTATTTTTTTCAATTTGGTGGATGGATTTGTTTGTTGCATATACAGTTTAGATGCATTGTCCAAAAATAATTTTTTTTATTAATTTAAATTATTTGGCACGGTTGATTGCAGTGCCAAAAAGGTGCAAAAGGTAACTCGAATTAGCCCAGGAGGGTGAAACGTGTTAGAACCATAATTTGCCACGTGTCTCAAAATTGGTACGGTCGAGAGCCGTGTCAAATGTGTGCCCATATACTATGATTGGTACCCTTTGACCAAAATATTACACACTTACGGCACGGATTCGTACCGTGCTAAAAGATTTGGTACTACGGTATTTGGCACGGCTCGGAGCCGTGCCAAAGACGGTCAGCCACGGAGTAGAACCGTGCCAGTTAGCGAATTTTGGTGTAGTGTTTGTGATCATTTTTCTTGCACGCTTGGGCTTCCACCCATTTTGAAACATAATCTACGGCAACTAAAATATAAAGATTACCGTAGGAAGATGGGAATGGTCCCATAAAATCGATGCCCCAGCAATCAAAGATTTCGATCATCAGGATTGGGTTGAGTGGCATCATATTCCTCTTGGAGATCCCTCCAAGCATTTGGCATCTTTGGCATGCCTTGCAAAAGCGTTGTGCGTCCTTAAAAAGCGACGGCCAATACAGTCCGCTTTGCAAAATCTTTGCGGTGGTCTTCTTTGCCGAGAAGTGTCCTCCGCAAGCCTCAGAATGGCAAGATGACAGAACCCTCCCCGCTTCTTCATCTGGAATGCACCGTCGGATAATCTGATTCGCGCAACACTTAAACAGGTACGGCTCATCCCAGTAGAATCGAGTCACTTCGCTCAAGAATCTTTTTCTGTCTTGTGCGCCCCATGATTTCGGTATCTTGTCGGTTACAAGATAATTTACAATGTCTGCATACCATGGGAGTGTCGAGATCGCTAATAATTGCTCGTCTGAAAATGAATCTTGGATCGGGCCTTCTTCAATGTTGTTCGTAAAAGTGAGTCGAGACAGATGATCGGCCACCACGTTCTCGACTTCCTTTTTATCCTTGATACTTAAATGGAATTCTTGCAACAAAAGTATCCACCTAAGAAGCCGCGGCTTGGCATCTTTCTTTGTGAACAAATACTTCAATGCCGCGTGATTCGTGAAAATAACAATGGGCGATCCTATCAAATAGGATCGGAACTTATCCAAGGCGAAGACAATTGCCAGAAGCTCTTTCTCTGTCGTGGGGTAATTCATTTGCGCATCATTCAAAGTCCTACTCGCATAATATATTACACCCGGTTTCTTATCTTTCCGTTGACCAAGAACCTCTCCCACTGCATAGTCACTTGCGTCGCACATGAGCTCGAATGGCAAGCTCCAGTCCGGTGCCTGCATAATTGGCGCAGTAGTGAGCATATGCTTCAGAGACACAAAGGCTTATTCGCACTTGGCATCCCATTCAAATGGTGAGTCCTTGAGGAGTAGTTTACACATTGGCTTAGAGATGGAACTGAAATTTTTGATGAACCTCCCATAAAACCCGACATGTCTTATAAATGATCGGACATCTTTGACATTCTTGGGTGTAGAAAGTTTGGCTATCAATTCAATTTTTGATTTATCCACTTCAATTCCTTCTGACGAAATGATGTGCCCCAATACTATCCCCTTGGTAACCATAAAATGGCATTTCTCCCAATTCAACACCAATTGTTTTTCTACACATCTTTCTAAAACCTGTTCCAGGTTAGTCAAGCAATTGTCGAATGACTTACCATAGACGGTAAAGTCATCCATAAAAACTTCCAAAGTCCTTTCCACCATATCGCTAAAAATACTTAGCATAAACCGTTGGAAAGTGGCAGGTGCCTTAGATAGACCAAAGGGCATTCTTCGATAAGCGAAGGTACCAAAAGGACATGTAAAGGTGGTCTTTTCTTGATCATCTAGGTCGATCTCAATTTGATTGTACCCAGAAAAACCATCGAGGAATGAGTAATATTCATGGCCCGCTACCTTGTCTAGAGTTTGATCCAAAAAGGGGAGTGGGAAATGATCTTTACGAGTTGCCTCATTGAGTTTATGGTAGTCAATACACATTCTCCACCCGCTGGTGACTCTTTGTGGAATTAACTCGTTTGATACGTTCTTGACTACCGTAAGACTCAATTTTTTCGGTACCACTTGAGTTGGACTAACCCATTTACTATCCGAGATTGGATAGATGATCTTTGCATCTAACAATTTCAACACCTCGTTCCTAACCACTTCTTGCATGTTAGGATTCAACCGGCGTTGAAATTGCCTTGATGTTTTTGCCCCATCCTCCAAGTGAATTTTATGTATACAAATCAATGGGCTTATTCCTTGGAGGTCGGCAAGAGTCCAACCAAAAGCTTTTTTGTATTTACCAAGCAATTGAACTAACCTTTCCTCTTGGTCATCCAAGAGATTGGACGAGATGATGACGGGATAAGTGTCCGAAGCTCCCAAAAAGGCATATTTAAAGTTGCTAGGCAATAGCTTGAGATCCATTTGTCCTTCAAGCTTTTTGGTGGATGGTAATGTGTTTTCCTCTTTTTTCAAGAATTCAACCTGTTCATCACACACAGAAAACACTTGCATACAATCCTCGGGTTCATCGAAAGTGGTTAGATAACCTTCCGTTGACTCTGATTCGAAGTTTGCCATAAAGTGGTCTTGGATACATGACTCTATTATGTTCACGTGTTCACTTTTCTCGTCATCATCGTCATTTCTTTGATTGCTCAAAGAGAACACATTTAGCTCCAGAGTCATGTTTCCAAAAACTAACTTCACTATTCCATTCTTGCAATTTATTATAGCATTAGAGGTAGCAAGAAATGGTCGTCCAAGGATAACCGGAATCTCCTTAGCGGGATTCGACACGGGTTGCATGTCGAGGATGATAAAATCGACCGAAAAATAAAACTTGTCGATTTGGACAAGTACATCCTCGACTATCCTTCTTGGAATTTTAACGGATCGGTCCGCTAATTGGATTGTAACCCTCGTGGGTTTCAACTCTCCCAGCCCCAATTGTTGATATACCGAATATGGGAGCACATTAACGCTTGCTCCCAAATCTAACAATGCATTTTTTATCCTACAATTTTCTATGACACATGAAATTGTGGGACAACCGGGGTCTTTGAACTTGGGGGCTCTCGTGTCTTGCATGATGGAGCTCACTTGCTCCGCCATGAAGGCCTTCTTCTTGACATTCAACCTTCGTTTGGTAGTACATAAGCCCTTGAGGAACTTAGCGTACGAAGGTATTTGCTTAACCGCATCAAGCAATGGAATGTTGATTTTCACTTGTCGAAACACATCCAAAATCTCGGTATTAGATTTGGATGGTTGGTTCAATCTCTCCGGGAAAGGGACCTTGATTCCGTTTTTGATTTTTTCTAAATCCTCCTTTCTTTGCTTATCTTCCTCTCTCTTCTTTTCTTCTCTCACAACATTCTCAACACTCGGAGGCTCAACTATGTCCGCCACCTTGGGGGTTTTAGGAAAAATAGTTTTGTTAACCTCTTTCCCACTCCTTAGGATCGTGATAGATTTGAGTTCTTCTATCTTGGTGCTAGACTCTCCTCCCTCTATTACTTGAACTTGGCCTCTAGGATTAACTAAAGGTTGAGAAGGGAATTTTCCCTTCTCTTGGGTAGCTAGGGCGGTGGTGAGTTTAGACATTTGGGTTTTTAACTCACCCACATCACGATTCGTTTTGTCCACAAATGATCTCAACAAAGCTTCCAAGTTTTGGTTGGGATTTTGATTCTGAGGTGGAACAAAAGAGTTTTGAGGTTGTTGTGGCATTTGGTTTTGATGGTATTGGTTGTGGTTCTGACCTTGATTTCCTCCCCAACTGAAATTGGGGTGATTCTCCCATCCCTCATTGTACCTTTGAGAATAAGGATCGTTTTTGGTACGGTTTTGGTTGTACTGGTGTAAAGCATTAACTTGGGAGGGATTTTTGAGGACTTCCCGAAAAGCGGGAATGGTAGGGCAATCCTCGGTAGTGTGTCCTGAATTTTCACAAATGACACACAACTGGCTCGAGGATACTACATTGACCTCTTTAAGCTTACTTGCTTCCATTGCCTCTACTTTCTTAGACAATTGGAATAACCTCGCACCCATGTCATCCTCATTGGACACTTGGTACAACCCACCCCTTCCTTGAGTTTTGGCTTTAGGTTCTTCGGAATAGGTGTTCCAATTTTGAGCACCTTCCGCTAATTCATCAAAATACAATAAAGCCTCATCGGGATTCTTACTCAAGAATTGACCATTATACATGGTCTCAACAAACGTACGCATATCAGGGGTGAGAGATTCATAAAAAAAACTAACAAGGCTCTAAGTTTCGTGACCATGGTGAGGGCATGCGTTTAGAAGTTCCTTGTATCTTTCCCAACACTTATAGAAACTTTCATTTTCTTTTGGCGAAAAAATTGATATCGCCCTTCTTAAAGCATTGGTCCTATGAACGGGAAATAATTTTTTTAGAAACTCCGCTTGAAGCTCTTGCCAAGATCGAATTGATTGCGGCCTTTGAGCATTTAGCCAAATCTTTCCTTTGTCTTTTAGGGAGAAAGAAAAGAGTTTTAAACGCATGACATCCTCGTTAATATTCGCCTCACGAAATGTGGAGCAAACTTCTTCAAAGTCTTTCAAATGCAAGTATGGGTTTTCTGATTCCATACCATGAAAAGAGGGGATATGTTGAAGCATACCTGGTTTGAAAGAGAATGCACCGGCTTGGCCGGTGGGAAGTACGATGCATGAGTTCGAAGTTGCCCGAGGTGGTTGAAGGTAGTCCCTCATTGTTCTAACTGAAGGAACATTGTTGACACCTTCCCCTTCATTATCACTCTCGTGATCCGCAGCTCTCTCTTGGTTTGCCATTCTTGGAGATGTGGGAGGGCTAATTCGAATATCCACGAACAATCGCCCTTGCATGGGCTTGGAAAACTATTCGAATAGCTCCTTGGGAAATCTACAAAATTAAACAAGAATAAGGGAGAAAAATAAATTAATTGAATGGAGAGATACTTATAGAGAATGGTTTTATACAAAACCCGAAATCCGCCTTTTGCCTTCTCCCCGGCAACGGCGCCAAAAACTTGACGTTTCCGACATAATGCGTTGTGTTAGCCAAAGTGCAAGCTCGTCAAGTTGTAATAAAGACTCGGAAGACCGAGTGTCGAACCACAGGGATAAGTGAAAAGGAATTGAATGGATTACGGATTAAATGGTTGTTCTGGTTTTGTAAGTTGAATTTGTTGTGAGACAACGGAAATGTAAATAATTGTTGTGAAAATTAATAAGAAAGCACTAAGGTAGGTGGAGATTAGTCACGATTTAAGAGATGCGGTAATTGCAATCTCACACATAGATTTCACACAAAGTTGCCATGAATAGAGAAGGTCGTGATAACTCTCAATAGCAAATGGTGCGAAGCTAAGCAACTCATTCCCGGGTTAAAAGCTATATCAAGAGAGACTATCACAAAATTCCACCATAGATAAAGCCATCATATTTATCCTTTTAGCCAAGGGTGCGAAGCTAAGCAACTCATTCCCGGGTTGGGGCTAATCCAAGATAAATATGGTAGTCCCATCGAAACAAGGTTTTATGATAAGCATGTGTGTGAAATCTCATGGTTTAAAAGAATGAGAATTATGTAGTAAATCATTACAATGACACGGAAAGAAGTTTTATGGAATAAAATCACCAACTAGCCAATTCTTACTTTAAAAAGACGATAATGAGTCTAGATAGCACGTAAAGTGTACAAAGCACTCAAAATATCATAAAGCAACGCAAACACTAGATTAACAATTTTATAAATCATCTATGGAGTTTAAGAACTCTTTGTAATCTTTACAACGAGGAACAAAAATCCATAGATGGGGAAAAGAATGACAAGCTTCTTAGAACCATATGAATATATTGTATTTTCATTAATCAACAAGCACTAAGCATACAAGGCATGAAAAGTCTAATCGAACAATGAAAATACCTAGAAAGCTTTTAGAACGAAGGATTTCGAAAGGAAAATGATTCACAAATATTTAACAAGCTTTAAACATGGATTGAGAAATTAATTACCAAAAAATCATATCGCGATCAACCTCCGTAACCTTAGTAAAAGACTACTCCATAATAGATGCAAAAACAAATATTATAAAAGAAGAAATCATTCTTACAATCAAGACTTACAAGAGGAAAATGAAGAACAAAAATACACTTTAGCTCTCCCTTCTCTCTAGAACTCTCTTGTGGTCTAAGATGATCCTTCTCATCTATCTTGGTCCCCTAGACTAAAAACAATAGCCAAAGGTGTCCTAAAATTAATTAAATAATCAAGGGAAAATATCTAGGAACAAAAATCCCCAAAATAAGGCAAAAAGAAGGAGTTGGTGGCTGCCCCCGCCAGGCCATGATCGATCATGGCCAACCCATGATCGATCATGGGGTCCTCTGCCTGAAGATTAATTTGCACCATGATCGATCATGCTAGACCCATGATCGATCATACTTCTGGAGTTTCTTCAAATCAGCATTCTTGTGAGCTTTTGGCTAACAATTGATCAATTCCTTCAAGGCCATTTCATCATATGCCTAAGAACACATAGAAACGCAACAAAAGCACACCTTGCGAGACGAGATTAGATACAAAACTTGATAAGACACTAATCATGAGATAAGCGGATAATTAGGCAAAATTAATGCAACAAACGCGTCACCGACTCCTAGAAAGAGTTTAATCATGACAATATTATGCGTTTATCAACTCCCCTCACTTAACTCTTGCTAGTCCCTTAGCAAGACAAAAAGTATATAATTACAAAAAGTTGTTAAATTCTAATTCCCAAAGAAGACGAGTTGCATCTCATGAAGGTTTTCAGAAATGATACCTACAAACATTAGAAGTTTGATCATGATGGATGACGAGAATGAAAATTCAAGTTTCAATTTTTAGAGCAAGATGCATTACTATCAATTTTCTAGAATGACGGACTTTTGAATGATCATATAATTCGCCTATCTCCTTTAGAACACAATCCCATGTTCTCCAACACTCACAAACTAGACTTTGATTCAAACAATTCAATATAAATACAAAGAGTCATAGTCATTCGAGAAGGAAGAGAGAACTTTTTCAAAAACAAAAGCTCCAAGGTTTGTCAATTCTAAGCACTTTCTTTATCTTTTACTTGGAAATTTCGCTAAATTAGATCAGGGCTAGACCCATGATTAATTTCGCTGAAGATTAATTTGCACCATGATCGATCATGCTAGACCCATGATCGATCATACTTCTGGAGTTTCTTCAAATCAGCATTCTTGTGAGCTTTTGGCTAACAATTGATCAATTCCTTCAAGGCCATTTCATCCTATGCCTAAGAACACATAGAAACGCAACAAAAGCACACCTTGCGGGACGAGATTAGATACAAAACTTGATAAGACACTAATCATGAGATAAGCGGATAATTAGGCAAAATTAATGCAACAAACGCATCAGCGACTCCGAGAAAGAGTTTAGTCATGACAATTTTATGCGTTTATCAAAAATTGTGTATCTCATAGGGAAAAGATATACTATCTATATAATTAGATAACATTTACATATTTGAATTAATATCAATTAATAAGGAGCAATAATTATAACAATAAAAGATAATGTAACGTGTCAAATTCACAGTAAAAGACAGCTTTTTACTATCTATATATATTTAGATATATATATATATTATATATATTATATGATTGAGACATTATTAATTCTTTATGTCTTAAATTAAGAGTTAACAATTTTTTTTATGATATATGTGTTGACCTTGAAGGTCTTAAATCTTATTTTCATAATAATAATAAATCAGTCACGTGTACTTTAACATGTGTGTTGAAGTAATTATAGCCACATTTCTATGATCATCATCCGTGGACCAAAACCAATCAATCCAAACCAAGATCATTCATCTACAACCATTGGATAAGACAAAAAGATCAATCTCATCACAATGCAAATCCATGGAGCATAAAGATCAATGATCACATGCAAAAGTTTCAAGACAAAAGTTTTAAGTGAAGATCAAATTAAAGAAATAAATCGAAGCATTCAAAGACTCGTCTTTTCAACATTTGAGTGAGTGCTTAGGATTATTTGTAAAGTTTCTTATTTGATTATTATTATAGCTCATATACATTGATACAACATTCTTAGATTGATCAAAACCAAGTTTGAATCAAAATCATTTCAAAACATCATTCTTGCAAAAACCGGTTTAGAAATAAATTCATACTAAATTGAAATGATCACATTTTGAGTTTTCCTGAAAATAGGTGTCTTAGAAAATTATTTTTAATGTCCCTCAAGCATTAGAATTAATTTTGGAGCTTATATGCAAAAGTGCAAAAATTGAAATTTTGGCCTGATGGACAAAGCACATCAGTCGACTAAGGAGCTTGGCTCAGTCGACTGAGGCCCCATCAGTCGACTGATGAGCTTTGCTTAGGCAACTGAGGCTTCAGAATATAGCCGTTGGATTTCTGATTTTTGACTATTTTTGGTACTAAACTTCTACCAAACATAAAAAACGGCTATATCACTTTTGCTATATCATTTTTGGGACTATATATACACTATTTAAGACACATTTTGAAAACCTTGAATCATTCTTATACTCTACTCTTCATCTATTTCGAACATTCTAAGATTCAAGAATTATATCGATCAATCATTCTTTATTTGAGCTATAAATCTTGATCAAACAAGATAACTCTAGTGTTAACTTCAAATTATATCTATCAAACACTTGAGAGACTTATTGTTAATTGGTGTGAATCACCAAACAATTTGTATTCAATTTTGAGAGGTAAATCTCATAGGATAACAAGAAGGTTAATTCTTGTTTAGTATTTGTGAAAGGTAAATCTCACAAATTAGCAAGAGAGAGATTCTTGTGGGAATATTGTGGTAAAACTATATTTGTAAGAGTGTGTGAGATAAAAACACTTGTAGATGTTTGATCTTCACCCGTAAGGAGATTGGAATCAATGAAAATTCTCGAGGAACTAACCGAGCGCGGATGTATGGTTTCGGAAACCAAACCGTGTGGATAAAAAGCCTTCAATTTCTATTGGTTTAATCTTTCTAACTCAAGCTATTTATTTACTTGCTACTATTCATTAATTGATCTTGAGTTTGTTTGATTGATTGCTTGATTGAAATTACTTGCATTCATTGATATACTTGTTTAGCTTAATTGTTTTGCTTAAACAATTTTCAAAAAGTTTTTAATTCCATATTAAGTTTTTAAAACTCTATTCAACCCCCCCCCCCCTCTCGGGTTGATTTTCAACCAACAATATGAATAGTCATTATAATACACGCCCAAAAAGGGCATAACATAGAATATGTAACTTAAATTTGGATTTAACTTACCATATATAAACTAGGGATAATTGTTACTTTATAAACACCAAATTTCTTATAGCGAATTCAGGAGAATTTCATAATATAAAATTATATAGATAATTGTATTGTAATTGCATGATTTTAAAGACTTTCCAATATGACTATATATAGGACAAAGATAATAAATAAAGGGGGAAAAAGAAGGAAATTTACACATAAATAAGGAATGACTCGATTAATAATTAAAAAAAAAAAACCCATATATATTTTCATGTTTGAATTATGGGAAAATGGTTTAACAAACTCTGAATGATATTTTTGTGAGAAATCTGAAAACCAAATGAATGAACGAACTGATCCGTTGTGATCCGAAATTTTCCAAACTGAAAAAAAAAATTGAAACCAATTGATTCGGCTTGGTTAGGGTTCGGGGTACGGTTTAACCAAATTGGACCGAAACAACTGAAACATAAAAAAAATATATAAAAAATTGCGTGTTGTGTTTAAAATCTTCCTTGTTTTAAAAATCTTTGAATAATCATATGCTGATTCCATCGAGTAGTGTTAGATTACATTTATATATGTGTGTGTGTAAATCAATTGGTGCATTTTCGTTTTCCAATTCCTAAAATCAATAGCCCTTGTATACATATATATATATATGTATGTGTATATATGTTGTTTATACTTTATAACAATATATATTGTTGTTGTTGTTGCTTCTTCTTCATTATCATCATCATCTTGATTAGAAGACTTCTTCGGTGCATTTTCGTTTTCCAATTCCTAAAATCAACAGCCCTTGTATATATATATATGTAGATTCTTCGGTGCATTTTTGTTTTCCAATTCCTAAAATCAAGAACCCTTGTATATATATGTGTGTGTGTATTTTATACTTAATAACTGTATCAATTGTTTAACAATATCTTCTTCTTCTTCTTCTTCTTCTTTGCTTTGCACATGTGTCAAGTTCATGAATTTTTGTCTAGTATATTTTCTTAATTGTTGGTGTTAATTATACAAAGGTGTCTGTATTTCAACTTTTGATCCATGTGGAACTGGTGAGACCGAATTATACCAAAACTGAATCATTTGGGGAGGATTTGGGTTCCATAGGAATGGAAACCAAAACCCAACCGAACCGAAACCGAACTATAAAGTTTGGGGTACCCCAACCGAAACTGAACTATAAAATTTGGGGTACCCCAACCGAAAACTGAAAACACCCTTATATTTTATTTGTATTATGCTATTAATAAATATACAATCGTTTGTCCAATAAATCTACAACTAATCCCCGATTTAGGAACTTGTGCCCCCTTGCCGCACTAGGAACGCAGTAACTATATTTAGACATTGTTTGCTACTATAAGAGCTAGATGTTTCAAGTGGTGGGTCCACTTGTTAGATATGTGTAATTTCTACAAATATAAACCTAATACCAACAATTTTGGTATGACACAGTACATTATCACTAATTTTATCCTATTTAAAAGAAAAAAAAATTCAAAAAGTCACCAATGGAAATGCACACACAGATTGACTTGGCTACTTCTTCAACATTAATTTTGATTGATTATAAAAAAATACAACCATTTGAAAATAGTGAGGGCGATGATGAATAAACTTGGTCCACTAGACTTCAATTTCACTTTTCAATACACCACTTTATCGGCATACGGAATAATGAATTACTATTAATGTACTTTAATTTTAATCTAAAAAGGTCTAAATATCTCTCTTTAATTATAACAACGAAAATTATCGCTCTAAACCCTTTGTAGTAAGGTGTTTGGATCTTTTAATCAAGACATCACGAGTTCAATCCTAGTAGCTTGTGAATAGAGCATACTCTATTGGGAGACGTACTCTCGAAAATGACTGACTGTACATAGAGAGATTAGCCTCTACTTTCGAGCCAGACGTACCTCCGTGAGAACCAATATATATATACAATACTAGTAATTGCAAAATCTAAAATTCACTCCATCAACTCCCTGCGGTCCCACACATACCTTTATTGTAACCTGCTCTCAATACAACACAACAAAATAGTTGATGACGCCTTTGATTAAATGATTAGGCAACCCTTATGGGAGGTGTTAGTGATAATAATTTTATCTTGGGGGGTGTTTGTAACAAGATGTGTGTTTATGACAATTCTGGTAGGTGTAAATAACACCTTCCTAAAAAAAAGGTTTCCACTTGTTATACAAGTCTTCCAATCCTGCAGTTTACCATTTTATTTCTTTTATATCTGTCAATAACATTGCCTGTTATTTCACATTGATTTAAATCGTAACTTCCGTCGATCAAATGTCCCAAAAAAATTTCATCACTTTGGATTCATTTCTAGTTATTTTACAGTCACTCCCATTAACACGGCAACACCACATTTTATTCGCCTCCCTCCTCTACAAAACCTGGTGCTTTAATTAACAAACTGATCGAGAGACCACCGCTTGAGCAATGCAACCATTACTATTTTCAAATGGTTATCGCCATCAACATCGTCATCATCTTCCACTTCTAGATCATCCTATTTGAAAATAGTATATAATTAATCAAAATTATTTTCCAAATTTGGGAGAGGTAATCTATCAACCGTGAAGTGGATTAACTAAACATCTAATATTTCAATCCCCAGAAATGAGCATATATATATATATTAATTTTTCTATTAACCACTTTGTAGCTATATTTTTTGATAAAATTTGGGTTATAGAGATCATTTTCACTAAATTTCATAAAAGATTTCATTTGTTTATGTTTCAAAATTATTGGTTCTTAAATACATTAACTTACAGACAGTGTAGGAAGCCCTCCCTCCCACTATATAAAGTGGTGGAACCGGGAATTTAACCAACGGGGGGCGAAATTTGAAATACACAAAAATATATTTAAATCCATAGAATTTAATTATAAGCATAATCCCATTAATAGTAATAGTTTATTCAACCAAAAGTGTCAATATCTAAAGTCTACAAATTATAATAAAATTCTATAAGGTTTAATAAGGTGTTCTTAAACTTATTTTTTCTTTTACGAAAAAAATTTCTTTTTTACCATCTAAATAATAAATTTCATGAATAAAAAAGATAATTTAATAACTTTCCAAATCAGAAGCCCTATTTTCAGTTATTTTGCGACTGTGCAATCAAACGTACCATTCATCAAAAAGAAAATTTAACACACTTAATCAAGAAATACAACTCATATTATGCAAGTAGTCAATAAATAAATTTATACTGACGCCGCTTAAATAACGCGTTGCGATAGAGCCCAAGTGCAGGCACGTCAAGTTGTAATATAGTCTCGGAAGTCCGAGTGTCGAACCACAGGGATAAGTGAAGAGGAATGGAATGGATTACGGATTAAGTGATTTTCTGGTTTCTGTGAGTTGGTTTGTTGTAGAACAACGTAAATGTAAAACAGATGCGAAAATAAATAAGAAAGCACTAAGGTAGGTGGAGATTAGTTGCGATTTAAGAAACGGTGATCATTAGCTCATACTTAGATTAGAACACAAGGATTCTCGAGAAATGGGGAAAAAATACCACCAAAGACGAGGTTATCAATCCTACCTCTTAGCTACGGGTGTGAAGCAAGGCAACCCATTCCCGATGAAGCTAATCCGAGATAGATATGACGAACTCATCATAAAAAGATTTAACATCAAGCAAGTGTGGTAATCTCATGATTTAAAGAATGAAAATTATAAAGTGAATCCTAACAATGAAACGGAATAAAGTTTATGGGATAAATTAGTCAACTCATCATTTATCACATATGGTAGAAAATAAAGAGTCTAAGTATCACATAAAGTGTAGGAAGCACTCAATATATCAATAAATGAATCAAAGATAAGCTAAACAAATTTAAAATCCATCTATGGAGTTTTAAGAACTATTCATAATTTCTATGAAGAGGGAAAAACTCCATGGATGGGGGAAAGGGACTACAAGCTTTTTAGAACCATATAAATATGTTGTATGTTCATTAACAACCAAGCACTAAATATACAAGGCATATAAAGTCTTAATATTATGAATATACCTAGAAAGCTTGCAACAATGGAGGAAATGAAGAAGAAAAGGATTTACAACTATTTCTCAAACTTTAAACATGGATTGAGCCATAAATCACCGAATATTATATCGCGGTTCACCTCCGTAACCTTAGTAAAAGACTACTCCATAATACTCGAAACAAGAATTATAGAAGAAGCATTCATTTCTTAAAATCAAAGTAAACTTACAAGAAGAAGAAGAAATTACAAGGTTTTAGCTCCCACTTCTCTCTAGAACTTGTACAAAAACTTAGATGATTTAGCCCAGAAGCTAAGAAAAATAACATATACTAAAATATTGCAAAATATCTAACTAAATATCTAAAATAGCTTGAACCACTAAAATAGCCCATTTTGGGTGTGAAATGGACAAGTTGCCAGGGCCATGATCGATCATGGTTATGCCCATGATCGATCATGGAAGTGCTCTGCCAGAAAATCTTGCAACCATGATCGATCATGGCTTTGCCCATGATCGATCATGGGTCTGGAACTTGTTCACTCAGAACTTTGCAAGCCTCCGAGCTTACTCTTGATCACTTCATGCAATGCCATTGTACTCCAATCCTACAAACACATGGAATACTACAAAATACACACCAACTTGGGCCATTTTAGATACAACACTCGCTAAGGTACTAATCTCGAGATAAGCGGACAACTGGGCAGAGTTAAAGCAACAAACGCGTCAAGCAACTCCTGGAAAGAGCTTAAACATGACAATATTATGCGTTTATCATATACCTAATATTAAAAAGTAGATCTAAGAAAATAAATACCTTGAAATGGGAAGTGAAGAGTCAGAGGGTGAGCAGTGGACTCGTGGCCAGGGGACACTCACACCGCTCGCTAGAAGAATAAGAGAAGTAGAAGTGAAGAAATGGAGGACTGAAGCTATACTAGAGAGAGAGAAACCGAGAATAGAGAAATGCAAATAAAGAGATGAAAGAGAGACGGGGTGTACGATGTAAGGTCCGGCAGCCAGTGGGTGTGGGTGGGTTTGATATTTTTAAAGTGGAAATTTTGTAATGACTCTTAAAGTTTTGTCCCTTACACTTAGCTACCCTCAAATATAAATTTATGGACATAAGTCCCCATGTATATATATTTTTAAGAAATAACCCCCATATCTAGAAAAAATATTCGAATCCAAGAAGGGGCAATTGTCCCCTTTCCCCCTCCTCCCCTCCCATGTAGGGACGCCCATGAAAATACATATTGTCACATATCCAATCAGATTGTAAGAAATCAAGGACTCAAGTGATTGAGGAAAGTGAAAGGCACACTTTCCTACAATATGATTGCATATGTGATAACATATATGTGCTGTAAACGTTGTACTGAATATTTGATAACATATATATGTTGTAACCGCTGCATTGAATATTTTCTCCTCTGCCCCTTAGTTCACAATCCAAATATCATTAATTAAGAAAAGAAATAACCATTCATTTTATTTTTGATGTAGCAGTTAAACATCCAAATTCCAAATGCATGTCATCAAGAACATAACAATGCTTAATCAGTTTAGATTGTTCAAACCAACTGCTAAAGAAGAAAGGAACAAACATGCACACATACATAAGGTCTAATTAAACTTTAGATGCATCTAATTCCAACCCAGACCCTTTAAGCTTCATGTTTGTAATTTCATCAAGCCTCTGTTTCATCTCCAAAGACAAGCTATTTTTCCAATCCCCAACAACCCCAAGCCTAAAATAAGAACTCTTAGGTATCCCAAACCATGGCTCCAATCCACTCTTGTTCACTTCCAAATTCTTTAGCCTCTCGAAGCTGCACCTCCACACTATCTTTTCCACATCTTCATCTTTCCCAAAAGGCCTCCCAAGGAATGAAGCCAATTTCTTCACTTGCCCTTTTGGGTCCCTCTTCATTTCTTCATACTTCAAAAACAATATATTTTCAGGCCGCTTTAAGCTCTCTTCCCAATACCCCGTCACATGGTCATGAAAAGGTCCAAAATGATGAACTCCATCGCAATATTCCTCAAAGGCTTCATCAATTGGAAATGGCCTTCTTCTTGCTTCCTCTTCATGTTTAAGAAGTGCCAAAGAGACACAAACACATCCTTAGGATCGCGAGTTATGTACACGATCTTGCAATTGGTAGAGACCTTGAAAGAGTCTGGTAGTATTGCGTATGGCATATGGGCATGAAAGAGCCTAGGGGAATGTGTGCCCGAGATATTGTATTTGTCGGAAGTGTTTTGTTCAGAGAAGATTTGGAGCTCTAAGGAGGGGATGAGCTCATTGGGGTGGTTCTTGATGAGTGGGTCATCATCATCACCATGGGTATTATTATAATTCACGATGGTTGGCATGAGGGCATTAAGCCAAGTGGTTCCTGTTTTGGGACAGGATGCAAGTAAAACATCGTCGTTACGTGCTTTGAAGTTGGATTGAGCTAACAAGATAGCTTTAAGGAAATGAAGCGGGTACCAGAATCCTTGCCATTGGTACAAGTCAGTTGCCATAAATTTACTTCTGGGGAGTTCATCATGCGAAGTGGCAAATTCAGGGCTAGTGATCATTTTGAAATTTGTGTAGCTGCCATTGCAAAAACAAGGATTAGCTCTTGCATTTGTCCTACCAACAATATATATATAGGTAGACGCAAATTCAACTCCCTGAAGGATGTGATGCCGTTTTTAGTTTCTTATTAAACTCTTGCTGTTTATCTTTTTAAAGTTCAACTCAACTATTTAAGTTATTTTATATGCAAGAAATTGCGAACCCAAGAATTTAACCAAAGGAAGATGAAATTTAAAGCACACAAAAATATATTTAGGAGGGTGTTTTCAATTCAGATTTTAAAATTTTTTTATGAACTTTTTAAAATCCGTGGATTATTTTAAATTTTTATAGAATCTAACATATTTTAATAAATCCATACAGACTCTAATATATTTTAAGGCATGGACTCTTTAGTATTTCTATAGATTTTAATAGATTCATTGAACTTTTTAATTACAATAAAAATAATTAAACAATAACTAATAAAATAATTTTGATTATGACTTTAAAATAGTAAGCAAATAATTATAAATCCGCCTCAAATGATTCAGATTGACTCTAAAAACCCAGCGGGGTGGGCTTTTTTGCCCTTTCTATTCGATTTTCATCTTTTGTTTAACAAATTCATAAAAGGGGGGAGAAAAAATAAATCAAGGGGACTACATCTCTATAGTTTCAAAAGATGATAATTAATTAGATAATTAAAATTTTGAAAGTAGCAATATAGAAAGAAAAAGAGGCTTTAAACAGAGTGAATAGAGTGGGGGTGGTTTAAATAGATTATATAAGAAATAATACATGGGATTTAGAAGAAGAGGAGGTTTTAGAGGATAGAGTGAAATGGTTTAATATGATTATAGACATAAAGAAAAAATAATACCTAGGATTTGGGAGAAAGATGGAAGATAAATTCATGTGAAATCTTCCGCTTAAAGAGAATATTTATTGGTGGATTTGTTATTCATAAAAATACTCTCAAATCCGTCAAAATCTATGAATTTATAAAAATCTTTCAAAATTTATTGAGTTTTGAACATGATAAGATTTTAAAAGACTATTTTTAATTATGATTGAATACTACAAGATTTAAAAAAACCTTACTGAATACAAAGATTTTAAAAGACATTTTAAAATCTCAATTGAATACACATGAACTTTAAAAATTCAAAAAAAATCCTACAAATTCTAAATTGAATAACCACGAGCATAATTGCATTACTAGAAATACTTGATACAACTAAAAGTCTCAAATACCTAATGTCTCCAAATTATAATAAAATTCTACGGGGTTTCATAAGATGTTCTTTAACTTCTTTTTTCTTTTACGATTTTTTTTCTTATCTATCACCTAAGTAATAAATTTCATGAATGAAAAAGATAATTAAATATCTCTCCAATTCACAAGCCTTATTTTTTATTATTTTGCAACTATGTAGTCAAACGTACCATTCACCAAAAAGATAATTTAATACACCTAATATAACTAATATTTTAAATTAGGGGTTTGATCTAAATCACCAAATATTCAAAAATTAATCAATACTTCAAGAAATACACTTAACATTATATAATTAATCAGGAAATACAACTTATAATACGCAAGTAGTCAAGAAATAAATTTATACCTAATATTTAAAAGCAGATCTAAGAAAATAAATACCTTGAAACGGGAAGTGGTGAGTGGGAGGGATGGAGGGTGAGCAGTGGACTCTTGACCAGGTCCTGCTCATGCCAGTCACCGGAAGAAGAAGAAAGGTAGAAGTAAAGAAATGGATGAGTGAAGATATACTATAGAGAGAAACCGAGATTGAAGAAATGAAATAAAAAGATGAAAGAGAGTTGATGGAGTAACAAGTAGTACTACTCCCTTTATATATAGTGTGAGATTGATCGAGTAAGAAAGAAACATAGATATGCTACCCACCTAGTTGCACACACGTATATAATTTTTTTTATCATCATAATACGTGTCTTATTAAATGGAATATTACAAAATAGAATTTGTTTGAGAAAGTTTTTTGTAGAAAAATCAAGGAATAATATATATATATATATATTGTAAATTAAGGGCCTATATTTGACTATATTTGTAGAAAAATCAATTTTTTTATCATAATAATACGTGTCTAAACCCTAATTTATTTATTTTTGTAAATTAAGGGCCCATTTTCAATTAAATAAAATGCATCTATAAAAAGTAAATAATCATTAATAACTTAGTGGTAATAAGATAACAAAAAAATTGTTACGCTGGCTTGTGTTGTATCACATTGTTCATACTAAAATTCTACAATGTTAGGAAATCCATTTGTGAAAAAGCTATGTAGTTGTTGAGCCTCAAACATGAGTGGTTATCATCATCAATTAATTTTAAAGTGAATGCTTCAATTCTAAGGTGAATGCTTCAATTTTAAGGTGAATGCTATTGAGCCATTTTAAGGTGAATGCTTCAATCCTATGGTGAATGTTGTTCAACCATTTTAAGGTGTAGTTGTTGAGCCTCAAACATGCATGAGTGGATATCATTATCAACTAATTTTAAGGTGAATGCTTCAATCGTAATACATTATTAAAAGGAAAGCCATTCACCCAAAATTTCTCGTATTTTGAGGATCATGCTCAGAAGTATTGGTAGTACTGCAACTCAGCATTCACCAACTACTTTTTTTTATGTTTAGCTTGGACTTTTCTCCACTTCTTTCTCTAATAATAAGTCTATTTATCTTAACAAGACTTTAAGGGCTTGTTTGGTTGAATTTTTTAGTTGAGTTTTTGGGATGTGAGAAAGCAAGTTGAAAAGTAAGAAAGTAATAATATAATTTTAGAAAAAGTATTAGGGTTTGTAATACGTCTTTGATTTTGGAAAACAATTTGAGAAATAGTTTTGGAAAGCTATCCAATGATAGTAATTGTGCAGACAAAAGTCCGAATTATAAGGACTGATATATAAAAAGCGCAGAGATAGAAAATTATACCTGAATTCTTTAGGTGGGAGAGGGTACTAGTTTTCTAGATTGTACCACGAAATCCCAATGATTGTTGATGAAAAATACCCAAGGATGGGGGTTAATATATAGTTGTACAGTCCTTGAACAGCAAGAAAAGAGCTTGTAACCTGGAGTTTGGAACCAATTGTCCTACGACAAGCTTTGATGCCACATGTCACTCAGTGTTGGTTGGTTTGGCTAGAGCATATAATTAGGCCTCTAATGGATCGAAAAGTGCCGTTTTACATTTGAAATGCGCCTGATTTGACTCGATATGATCGTAGACTTGTGCAGTTGCCGAGACTTGTAGGTCCTTGACTAGTTTACCAACACGGGGTTGGTGGGGTTACCAGAAGGTCTCTTCTTTACTGCTCAGTTATTGCAGGTTTTGTTTAGATCGTCCTGGAAACTAAATCAGAGATACGCATGACCTCGATCAATTTCCCTAATAGACTTTCTCAATGCATGAATGAGTCTTTCAGAGTTTTCTAACATCCTAGTAAGTCCAAGACTCGATGCAAATGTTAATGCATTTTTGGAAAAGTGGATTCTTGCGAGGGACACAAAGTGGGGTGTTCATAACAGCGAAAAAGAGTTGGTAGATTGTATTATCCTCCTTATTAATTGACTTTGAGCTAATAATACACACACCCATATAAAGGATGTACTACTGGAATAACATAAGTGCTACTAGAAGACCCTTCCTTACAACAACAAATCCTCGTTTATTTTACTATTTCCCGGTCACTGTTCCATTGATTTTTCTTTGAACTTACCGTGTCAGGAGACCCAAATCTTTTGGCATTCATAGTAGGTATAATTTAGTGGCATAAATAAAGAATGTGATGGGTTATTTTTTAGAAAAAGAAACTAAGTCGGTGGTATTTTTATTTTTAGAGAAAAACAATGCAAGTGGTGGGATTTTATATATATATATATATATATAGAGAGAGAGAGAGAAATTATGCTAGTGGTTAGGTTGGGACTCACAGAGGGTTTGGTATTAAATTTTAAAGAGATATGGCCGGTAATGAGAACCAGATATGCCGTGGTGGGGCATTTACCAGTGGACGTGGGCGACGGTGGAGGTAGAAAGTGGTGAAAAGAGTTCTTATTCTTCAAGAGGGAATAATATGTAATAAAACTTTAAATAAACGATGGGTTAAATGAATGACAAATGGGTAAAATAGCTTGAAGGCTTGAGGGCATGTTAGGTAATTCCAAATATAAAAAGTTTGTGCATATTTGGTTCAAAGTGAAAGCCCAACAAAAACAAAGGCACTTTTGTAATTACATATTCCACGAGACATAAATGTAATTTTTCCTTTCTAATTAGAATGACATTAGGAAATACTCCATCTCTACCTTTTCTAATTTTTCCTTTCTAATTAAGTTTTCAAATTACCCACAAAAGAAAGTAGTTGTGACATCCCGTATCTTTCTATTAAAAAAAATTATATTATTAATTGTGATAAAATATTATGTAGAGATGCTTTCACTCCTGTGTATTACATACTGCCCCCTCTTTCATTTTTTATGTACAGGTAAATCGATCGAGGCGGGGTCAATTGTGGACTAATGAGTAGTCAGGCGTGTTCTAGATTATTATTTTTGATAGTGGAGAGATGATGTATTTTTAATTATGAAGGGTGGAGGGATACTATAGATTGTATTTTTCACAAATTAATTTGATATATAAATGAAGTTGGATTTTATTTTTATCGCGTCTCGAACATAGCCCGGTTGGGTTGTTACAGGTTGCTTTATCTCCCTCCTGGTGACTAGACCTACTTGCTTGACGAGGGAGAGTCCCTGTAACAACTTCCAAATGGTTGATTGACATAACTAGGAACGGAAGATTTCTAAAACCCTAGTTATTATCACTTTTAACACTCAGCTCGAGTGAATTATCCAACTTATTGTTGTAATATCACAAAAACTACACACTCCCTTTATTCATCGGTAGGTACACTGTACAAGTAAAATTTCACAATGACTTTTTGAAATGGACTTGTACATTTGGAATCCTTATACTTCCTTTCCATGCACATCCACTTGTACCTACAAAAAATTTCCAAAAAGGCTAGGTCAGCCAAGTGAAACAAGGTACAAGCAAGGAAAACCCAAATTAACCAATATTAGAACAAAGTGCTTCATCTTTATCCGATGATGAAAATTTACCTAGCATATATGAGAAAAAAATGTTGCATTATATGAGAAAATATCAAGAAAGTTTATGGTTGATATTAGACTAACCAGTGAGCGAAAATTCCATCCTGCATTTACGGGCTCGAACCATAAACGCAAATTTTCTCTTCTATCGGGACCTTGCAACACGGGCACATACCCCCAAAACTACTCAACTTGTTGCAATTAAGACATGTCACCTGATGAGCACAAGGTAAAAAAAGAACAAAAGATTCGCTCTTTAAGCATGCTACGCATTTCCTACTCTTGAAATCTTTTTTTGGGGACAAATCTTGTAAGGTGTGCAACTCAAGAGGTATTGTATCCGTAATTATGTTAGCATCGAATAAGTGTGTCCTTGATGTTCTTCCAAACAATAGACGTGATGAATCACCAGACCTTCTAAGATTAGCTAATTCTTCCTCCAATCTCCGTTTGTCATCCTTCATGAGCTGAACGTCTATCTCCAATTTTTGGCGCAACATTGCTTGATTCCTTTTCATATCATCTTCCACTGTTTTATTTGACTTATTTTCTTCTGAAACTCGCGTACTGATCAACTCCGGTCGCTTTAACTCGTCCCTCAAGTTTATCTGTAATTAATAATAATAAATCAGTTTCCAAACGCGAATTTTTCCAAAAAATTTAACAGAAACATATAAATTTAATGTTGTTAGAATTGAAGTGTTAGGATAGATATCCATCTAAAAACAACATGTCGACAATCTTTAAGGGGTAAAATGTGTTTTGAAATGACAAGCTTTATAATTATTCAATTTAATACAACATTTATTGTTTCACAAATAAATCAATTATATAAAATAGTGATCAATCCCATCATATATATGCAATCTGTACATATAATTAAACAATCTACATGATATGCTATCAGGTAAATTATTTTTCTCATTTACATGTTGAAAATTTCAAACAGTTTAGTGATCTTCCAAGTTTCAACCAAAAAACAAAAGTAAAAAACTGGAGGCACTCGCATGACGATAGCCAATGAGGCATTGCCACGTACGTGGAACAGAGAAGATTGAAAATGATATAAAATCAATAGTTTTATTTATTATACAATCCACACCCGTGTTGGCAGTATAACGGTGTTCGAAGAACCTATGTTAAAATATAAATTTTAATAAATTTCATTTTCTTTGCATTCGTATGCTTTTGCTTCTCATGTATATAATTAATCCAAAGTGAAAATATTGTTAATAATAAATAACTTAGCGGTGCAGAGATAATTAAAGTATTAAACTCTTACCAATGGAAAGTGTTCAAATACCATTACATTAATATAACATTTGTTTGTAAACGGAAAATCAAAATCAAAACACAAAAATTTAACACGGATTTATAGTGTGTATATATATTTAATGAGTGCATTTTTGGTACAGACCGTACTTTTTAACGATGGTTTTTCATCCCCAAAACATTGGGGGAGTTGGTTTTAGTGAAAAAAAACCATTGCAAAAAGTTCAGTCCGTACGGACTGGTCCGCGCTTCAATTTTTCTGTAAATCGAATAGATTTGTGTTTGTATATTTATATTGAATGTCACTTTTGAAATCACTGTAAAATTGGCAATGCCGACATACATCAATAATTACAAAAATGTAAGACACAAAAACTAAAGTAAAATGTCACAACACTTTCTAATTGCAAGTATAACACCAATCAAGCAAATACTCAAGGAAGTAACAATTAATTTTTTTAAAACACCATGCAAATGATTAAAATATTTAACATATATCTTAATTAAGAGAATAACTAACCTCATCTTCTTGTATAGCCTTCTTGACTTGAATTGCCTCTTCCCTCAAATCAATCTCCTTCCCTTTGTCTTCCACAAGTTGCTCCTCAAGCTCCGAGCATAGCTTCTCTAAGGCCATTACCCTCTTCGAATGCTTTTTCTCCATCTTTACAAACTCAAGGCCCTTTACCCTATACTCGGTGTAGCTCAACTTACTTGCTTCGATATTTGCCCTATACGTCGAACTCATAAGCTCAAGACTCCTCATGTGCTCATTGTCGCGCTCAAGTTGAATACTAAGTATCTTTAGGATATCCTCTTTCTGACAAATCTTCATATCCAAGAATTCGTCTTCGAGCCTTTGTTTATTCTTGAACATCTTATTTTCGCTTACTGAACATTCTAACTTCAACAACTTGAGTTCTAGAAGAGTATAACCGAGCCTTTGGGCCGCCTGTATAAATTTCTTGTTTGCCCACTCTTTACGCTCCTTCAATTGTTTCCTGAGCTCTCGAGTGTAGCTCACCGCGCTCATAATCAAGTGATTTTTTGGGTGATCAGGTTCGTACTCTAGCCACGCTTCGATAAGGTTAAGATACTTCTCGTCTTCCTCCTCCTTGCAATTGTTTATTCTCTTTAGTTCATCGATTTGAAGAGATTCTAGCAAACGCGGTGAATTAGTCAAGGACTCCTCCATTTCCCTCTGAAAAGCGGCTACCAATTTTGAGACATTTTCCTCTAAACGCGCTTCCAATGCTGGTGTAAGGTTGACTTTCTTTAGCAAGTCAATACTACTAGTATTAGTATTACTATCACTGGTGCCACTACTACTCCCACGTTCCCCAATACTAGAAGTCCCACTACAGTTATGATTTTCACCCAACTGGCTGTACTCAACTCTAGGATGTTTAGAACACTGACACTGTCGAAGACTACGAGATATTTTCTCCCGGGATGATAAGAAATTGGTAGACATAGGGGGGTCAACCCGTAAATGGGTTGCAATGAGAAACTTCATAGCATCAAATTTCGTCCAATTAGGGTGAGCTCTTTGCACTAAAAATACAAGCAACTCTTGCAAGTCACTTATCCTCTCTTTCCAAGTCGTCGGTACATGTTCAGAGATAAGGCATTCTTGATCAATGCGTCCCTCGTTGATAAAAGCGATCGAATTATTCTTGATACTGTTGAAAAGACTCGTCCCATGAAATACATGCCCGTTGAGTACAATTGCATTATGCGCTACTTCATTTTTATACCCCATAGACACCAGCTCGTTTAAAACACGCTCAATTAAATTTTCGACTTCGACTCTTAATTTTTTATCTAGTACTTCTATATTCTTCTCCCCCCATATGCTCATATCCGTATTAATAACATCATTGTATGGATCATTGTTCTTGGATTCAGGTTGTTTGTGAGCCTTGCCAGGTTTTTTGGACTTGCCTTTTCCTTTGTTCGTCATTGTTTCAGAGACTAATACAATCTGAAATTGAACAAAACTTAAAATGGAAAATCATAAAACCTTGAATTAATTCTAAGTTGACATATAAGAAAGGTACATATATATACACAAGATAAATTAATAAATATTGCAACTAATGTAATAAATGTCAACAAATGTATATATTTAAATAGACATTTAATATTTACTATGTTTTGAGTGAATGTGAATTTTTCCTGTCTGGCCAAAATTTAATATATTTAGATTTTCAAATTTTGAAATCAAATTTTATGAGTTCAAAAACTTGAAAAATCATTAGTAATTAGTATTTATAATTTATTATAAGGAAGTATGTACATAATTTATCACTAAATATTGTCCAAATTCTAAGAAAAATCAATATGGGCTAGAGATTTTTTTATTTTAATTTTTTTTAAAGAAAAGAAAATTCTAAAAAAAATAGGGGGTGGCAGATGTAATTATTCAAATTCTAAGAAAAATAGTAACTAAGTCATTCTATGGGGACATAATAATAATTTGAATTGGTATATATAGATATTTCTAATATACATTTACGTTCATACTTGGAAAACAAAAGGTCTAATACAGAAAAAATTGTTACCGGTCCTTATCTACTTTAAATTAAATTTCACAAGGATATACAACCATAAATCCATAAAGATTTCAATGTTTACTTTGCATTTTACATGTTTATAACTAGACTGAAGGAGAAAAACCAAGGGCGGACCTAAGGGGGAACAGGGTGGGCTTTAGCTCAACAGAAAATTTTGAAAAATCCACTAGCACTTGTTAAAAAAGAGAGAGAGAGAAAAATAAGTTAATATAAGCCCACTCATTTGTAAAATTTTAGCCCACCTCTTGAAAGATTCTTGGGTCTGCCCCTAGAAAAAAGTATATTGAAATTCTGTAGAGCGAATACATGTGGTACAAAGAAACAACCTTTGTAAAAAATCTAGACTAGTTTTCGTGTGAATTTTAGATATATAAAGTGTTACCAAGGACATATCAACACACAAACAACATACATATAGGCACACACACAACAATTACATAACTTTACATGTTTAGATAGATGGACTTAATGAGACAATAAAAATAAATATGAGATCAAGAAACTTGCCGATTGAGTGCTATTCAGAACTATTCTGATATGAGTCGCCGATAAACAGTAAATGTATCTCAAAAAGATATAAGTTGATTAAGTGAGAGGGGGAAACAGAGATGTGTGCATTTATGCGAAGAGATAAAAAGTATAAAATTTAATACTTCGTTTGAAATAAAGAGACAGCAATTACATTTGTCAACCATATTATTATACAATGCATATATGGTAAGTGGTAATTACAGCATATGTCAGTCATGCATGAATGAATATATAATAACAAAATAAAAGGTGAAAGTGCGAAGGGTGATGACACAATATATGTTACTATTGTGGGATCCACGTAAAAAAAGATTGTCGGTGATGGTTTCAAGGGTCGCTGCATCCAAACTAGCTTATTTTTTTATATTCTTTTTATTCACATGGGAATTGTTTGATGCCTTAATGCTAGTTACTTCAAATGTTTTACCTAAAGTAAATGAGCTTGAATTCTACACACATACAAATTATTAAAAGACAGAGTAGATATACTTGTTGGCGTGGCTAAGTTTGGTAGCTGCAAGTGTTAATTAGGACTCAAATTTGGGACCTCACGACCCTTTCTCAAGGTACAAACACTTATGGCTTGATGATCGACCATTAGGCCATATCCCCACGGGTTCTTGTCAATCTTGTATAAATTATATATATATATATATTAAAGAAAAGTAAAAAGTGAAGGGTCATGACGCAATATTACTACAAGTGGGTCCAGTTTAAAATAACCTATCAATACAACTTTCTAATAAGAGTGTGAGATGTATTTTTATTTTTTTATTTTTTATTCACAAGGCATTGTTTGACTTAATGCTATATAATTTAAGAGGAGCGGAATGGTAGTCTATGGTGGATACTTCTCTAACTTTGCACATTTTTTTTTATGTTTAGGGAAATATTACTATATTAACTATGTATACGATGATTAATATGATAAACACTTGATGTTATTGCTAATTTGTCGTAAATAATGATGTGGTGTAACTTATTATGATATACAAGCACACACCAAAGTTAATACTCTATATTGCTTAAAAGATCAAAATAAATAATTTCAATTATGAAAAAAATCTCAAATTGAACAGTTGTTTTTTTAGCATATTGTAAATATAATTAAAATGTGAAATCAGCAATTTGAAACTTCAAAATATGTTAATTTAAAGAAGTACCCTTCATAATTTATGGTGGAAAGTAGCTGCGATTCCACTACTCTGTAATTCAAATGTTTTACCTAAACTGGATTTTAAATGAGGTTGAACCGCATATTGATAACCTATATATGGTAACTTTATTTTCTCTTCCATATTCCAATGTAAATATGGGATTCACATCCATTTCAAATTTAAGTCTTTGAGAAAATAAATAATGATAGAACTACATACATACTAAAATCACACTATTACAAACTTTAATTTATTGGAAAAATAAACCGGCTTTTCTAATTAAACTCTAGCATTGTTAAAATCCATTATGAGTAGTGTATATGTATATATTTTTACAATTGCATAGGCCATTTAACAAAATAGAAATTAATAAATATTGCAACTAATTAAATAATATCAACAAATGCATATATTTAAATACACATTTAATATTTACTATCGGTTATGGTTTCAAGGTTGGCTGCATCCAAACTAGCTTATTTTTTTCTAATCATTTTATCCACGTGAGAATTGTTTGATGCCTTAATGCTAGTTACTTCAAATATTTTTCCTAACGTAAATGAGCTTAATTCAACACACACACACATTATTAAAAGAGAGAGCTGATATACTTGTCAGCCATATTCTTCAATTAAAAATGGTACAACAATTGTCAGTCATGTATAAATAATATAATAAAGATAAATGAAAAATGAAGGGTAATGGCGCAACATTACTACAACGGGTCCGCTTAGAAATAACCTATCAATATAACTTAAAACGACTTTCTAATAAAAATGTGAGATATTATAGGTGGTAAAAATCTGACCAAACTCAATAAACAGAGAATCGGCCCAAAATAATAGATTTTGCAATCATAAATGACAAAGGTGATAAATGTGAACAATAAAATAACAACTCCATTTAAGACAAAATTTGACTATGGGATAGGTACCTCTGGTGTCTATTATTCCCAATTTGGCAATATGTCCTCCCTTGTGTGTGTGTGTACATTCTTCACATGGCTCTAATGGCCTTACTGAAAGTAAATACAATGGCGTGAGTTTTCTCTTAGAGAGAATATGTGAGAGTGACTGTAAGATAATGAGAGTTCGATTATTGCTAAATGTGTTATCCTTTTTTTTATATGTATAGAATTAGGCTCGCAGTGCTCATTAGGGTAACAGTAAAAAAATTATCAAGGGTATAACTTGGGTATCAATTTAGCACTTTTCACGTGAGAGTATATACACTTTGCAAGTGTCCATTGGTCATTGGCTCCAACGACTATCTCAGCAAATAGCACTAATTATGGCTGTGAGTACAAATGTCCTATCTTCATTGGCTAGATCGATCGGATGCTTTAAGTACTTGCTAAAAAATACTCGGCTGCAAGTTTTGGGCTGCTCTTGATCATATCGCAATCTTCCTTTCACTTCGGCTTGGCCTTGCATGTCCGTCCCAAATGAGAACTTTATTTTAAGCCCCCCGCAGATGTATTTTTATTTCTAATTTTTTTAATTCAAACTTCGTTGTTTTACTTCTTAATGCTATATAATTCAAATATTTTACCTAAAGTGGGTTTTAAATGAGCTTGAACCACATGGTGATAACCTATGTACGGTAACTTTATTTTCTCTTCCATATTCTGGTGTAAATATGGGATTTTCATCCACTTCAACTTTATAGTCTTTGTGAAAATAAATAATATATAATATAAACGCGTACACTCTAAACTCACTTTATTACAAATTTTAATTTATTGGCAAAAGAAACCTTTTTTTCTTTTCTAATTAAATTCTAGCATTGTTAAAATTGATTACGAGTAGTGTATATATATTTTTTTATTACGTTGCATAGGCCATTTTACCTTTTGTAAAATATCACGACACAACAAAGTGATAAAGTGCTAAACACTTTATACATTACTAAATTATAATTTAATTATATCATATTATTTATCTTTTAATATATTTTTTTAACATGAGTTTCCGTTTTGCTTATCTGTGAAATAAATCGGATTATCATAATATGTAGTATTACCAAAATCTTGTTTAAAAAATTAATACAACCTAATAAGTAATAACCAAAATGTTTATTTCTTTAATTTATTCAAGAGAGAGAAAGAGAGAGAGATATTCAAACACAATGGTGTGGAGAGTTTAATAAAAAAAATTTATATAAGCGATGAATTTTGCATTTTCTTAAGAAAAATGAGGTTCGAGAACACATGAATCACGCAGATTGCCACCACAAACAACAATAAGTTGATACCTTGTTGATGAGGATCTAGCCCAAAATCTCTTTCTTACAAAGATAGTTAGCCACTGACGCCGATAAATTATCGCGTTGTGTTAGCCCAAGTGCAGGCACGTTAAGTTGTAATATAGTCTTGAAAGTCCAAGTATTGAACCACAGGGATAGTTGAAAAGGAATGGAATGGATTGCAGATTTTACAATTTTTCTAGTTTTGTAAGTTGGATTGGTTGTGAAACAACGGAAATGTAATGTGCGACCTGAATCCCGTTAAGAGAATTTAACCTCTAGGACCTGGTTAATCACGGTGTGGTACGCGACGACGGGTGTGAGTTATAAAAAAAATTAAGTAAAATTCATTTAGAAAATTTTTGGCATGTGGAGTTTGTAAAATGCGATATCTTCCTGAAAGAGATATGTCCTAGGACTATTCATAGATTATGATTTGTACTTGGATATCTTATGCTTATTGTTATTAATAAAGTTTATTTATTTTACTTTATAATCTCTTGTAAATAATATTTATTAATACTAGTTCATCAAGTACGTGACTAGATTGTGGGATGCTAGTAATGTAATAATAATATTGTTTAGATGCCCCTAATCATGTATCAATAACCTAGGATCACATTGATATAATGATTAGAGTATGGGTCAGCTGATGACTATGTTCCACAAGTCATGGATATGGAGATATCAAGCTGAACATACTGATACTTGTTAGGGAACAAAGTATTGGACTGACCCGCTTTGGGGACACTGCGAGGAGTGTTATATAATGTCATCAGTGATGTTCCCCATTTGTGATATCGTATTATCCTCAGACCTGAGATCGCCATGGTTACCAACATAGGGATTAGCATGTCAGGCATTATCAAACGTTGCTCTTGACCGAGTAATTATAAAGATGATGACCGAGCATACTATGAACTATGTAGAGGTATATGGTTGATCAAGATGGGATTTGTCACTCTCATATATTGAGAGAGATATCGTTGGGCCCCTTGATAAGTGTAATTAATATTTGCATGGCCATGCACAAATGAGATGTCATTTGTTTTGGATTAATTATACTTAGAGATCAAGAAATAAAGATTGAACTATACAAGAATGACACTTGCCTAGTCTTGTGTTCAATCTAGATATCGATTGACAAAAGGAGTTAATGTGTGAAATATCAATTTAAGGTTGTGTCGTTTTTGACCTTTATACCCTTTGGATAATAGTAATGTTTTACTAGAAACCGCTTACTGTTCGTATAATAAAACGGGTTTTAATTGTACGGCCAAAGAGTGTAAAACCTACAGGGTCGCACACCAAAACGAGTTGGATCAAAACGAATTAAAACGGGCCAAGTTGGACTTGGGCCCAGTTCGTTTGTTGCTTAGGGTTCTCACTAGGGTTCCCTTATAAAAGGGAACCTTTGTTCTTCTTGGCCGTAAACGAAATTGAGAGAGGCAAGAAAATTCGAAATAGCAGAGAGAACCCTAGAGGGCGCTAGTACACCAAGCAAGATCTCATCTCGTTCGTGTGTGCATACCGTAGAGGCGTCGTGTTTTCTACGCTAAGGACGACAACAACAGAAGGATCAGATCCATCCTGTTCGTTTCATTGACATCAAATCTAAATTAAGGTATGTCATCTGTCGATTTTATTGAACTGCATAGATCATAGGATTCAATGATTAGTGCGTAAATTAGTGTATGCGATGCATGATTACTGCCCTAATTTACTAACAGTGGTATCAGAGCGAGGTTATTGCTGTTCTTTAATTTCGATCATGATTATAATCGTTTTATAACTTGAAGATCTGTTCTCGTTTAAAAATTTCGATTAATTTCATATTCGGATTTTAGTATCATGCTAGGTTTTAGTAATATCGATTAATGGGTTAATCGTTTTCTGTAGCATGTTTCTGTTTTCGTTAATCAGTTTACATATACGATATGTCCCTTTATAATCTGATTAATAGAGATCTGATATGTCAAAAACGTGATTATTGTATGACTGTTATCGACATGTTCATGATTCTGTTAAGTCGTTTTTGATTAGGGTTCATCATATGCTGTTGTGATTTTAATTCCGCAATTATCATGTTTAGCGTTTTCAGAATCGTTCGTTTAGGGTTTACGCAATCTGGTAGACTTAATGAGATCACGGCTATCGGGTTCTTTCACGTTGATTTGATTAACGAGATAGGGCAGATTAATGTGATTAGTCTAGACAAATTTGTCTGATAAGATCAGACACGTTTCTGGAGGAAATAATTTGAAATCGTTCAAATTTTCCACGGTGGCAGAAGTATGATTCTCTTGCAGGTCATACACCGAGCCGGGGTGTCCACCCCCCGGACCCCGGTTGGGGCGCTGCCCCAAACCCCGCGGGGGCGTTGCCCCTCGACCCCTAATTGTTTATTTAATAATTGATTAAATTTATGTTTCCTTTTATAAGTATGCAATGTGTTGTGTTATGGGATAATACTAACTTGCAGGGTTATTATTTATAGTGATATAGTATGGCCAAACTAAATACGGCCTGCGTGTCGTCTTGTTTTTATTGTAATATATAAATACGGCCTGCGTGTCGTTTTTTTTGTTTTGCAATGTAATTTCAATTACTAGTTTCAATTACTAGTCTCTTGTATTAGGATGTACAATTGTTGTATAATTACCTCGCATAGAAGATGGAGGATCCCTCATCACAAGAGAAGATAGCCAAGAACTTTGGAATGTCCAAAGCTACAAAGGATGGGAGAGCATAGTTAATTAGTAGCTTTATTTCTCTGGCCATACTATATCACATATTTTTTTGGTTGATGCATGTTTAAATATTCTGTTGTATTATTGTGAGACTGCATATTCATGTCCCTAGAACAAATGAAATTATTTGTGCCTTTCCAATACTGATAACTATTAATTTTATGATTATTTTAGAAGACGCCTGCCAAAACGGGGTTATCTTAAATCATCATAAATTAATAGTATGGAAGTCGGACATCCATAAATCAGAAAAGTGTTGGTTTGATTTCACGGGCCATCAAAACGGTTTTGGGCCTTGAGGCAAAGTGTTGAGAAGCCGAAACATAAGATGTAAAACTCAACAAACCAAGAATTACATAGGATGTAATTAACAAATGTTGCTTACCTAATTAACAAAGTTTAAGTGAAAAGCCAAAGCTTTCTTAATACCTTGTGTAATATGGATCTTGGACCTACTATGTCCTATTGGGACAATTGTGTGTAAGACATAGTAGGAATTTTTTATAAATAAGCATATTAAATGTTTGCATATGTTATTTTGCTGTAGATAGATGATGAACCATAACACAACCGCTTTTTCGTTGCGATCTGTCCTTGAGAAGGAAAAACTAAATACAACCAACTTCCTAGACTGGTTTAGGAATCTGAGAATTGTTCTCAAACAGGAGAGGAAAGATTATGTCCTCGAAAATGCTATTCCTGAAGAACCAGCAGCTAATGCTCCTCGTGCACAGAAAGATGCATATCAGAAGCATCTGAATGATGATTTAGATGTTTCATGTCTCATGCTTGCTAGCATGAATGCTGATCTGCAGAAGCAGTTTGAAAACATGAATGCATTCGACATGGTTAAGGAACTGAAGAGTTTGTTTCAGGAACAAGCTCGAGTCGAACGCTTCGAGACTACTAAGTCTTTGTTTTCTTGCAAGCTTCCTGAGGGAGGCTCAGTTAGTCCTCATGTACTCAAAATGATTGGGTACATTGATCACCTAGAAAGGTTGGGGACAACTATTAGCCAAGAGTTGGCCACTGATGTCATTCTCCAGTCGCTGCCTGAGTCATATGATGGTTTCATTATGAACTTCAATATGCACAGCTTGGAGAAGACATTAACTGAGATGCATGGGATGCTGAAAACAGCTGAGCAGAATATTGTTAAGAAAGGTAAGAATAATGTTCTGATGGTTCAAAAGGGAAAGGGTTTCAAGAAGGGTGGAAATGGCAAAGGAAAGTCCAATGCCAAAGGCAAAGGTAAAGCTCCAGTTAAGAACTGGAAGAACAAGAAGCAAGATTCTGAGCCCAAGCCTAATCCACAAGCTGAAATGATATGTTTTCACTGCAATGAAAAGGGTCATTGGAAGAGAAACTGCAAGAAATACCTTGACGACAAAAAGAAGGGACTAGCCCCTTCGTCTTCAGGTACTTACGTTATAGAAGTAAATGTTACTTCAGCTTCTTCTACTTCTTGGGTATTAGATACTGGTAGTGCATCTCACATTTGTGCAAATGTACAGGGACTCAAAAGGAGTAGGAAGCTGGCTAAAGAAGAAGTGGACCTACGCGTTGGAAATCGAGCAAAAGTTGCCGCTCTAGCTGTAGGAACATTTGAGATTCTTTTGCCTTCAGGATTAATTTTAGAATTAAATAATTGTTACTATGTGCCTGCTTTTAGCAGAAACATTATTTCTATTTCTTTGTTAGACGAAGAAGGTTTTGAATTCAATTTTAAGGACAAACGTTGTTCATTTTCTTTGAATAATATGCAATATGGTATTGGACAATTATTGGATGGTCTTTATATTCTAAATCTTGAAATACCTGTTTATAACGTAAATAACAAGAGAATCAAGTCTGATGATTCGAATCCTACTTATTTATGGCATTGTCGTTTAGGCCATATAAATGAGAAACGCATGTTGAAGCTCCATAAAGATGGTCTTCTAAATTCATTTGATTTTCAGTCTTTTGAACGATGTGAATCTTGTTTATTGGGAAAGATGACCAAAAGCCCTTTCAATGGAAACAATGATAGGGCAAGTGATCTTTTGGCCCTCATTCATACTGATGTATGTGGACCACTAAACACAACTGCCAGAGGAGGATATCAGTACTTCATCACATTTACTGATGATTTCAGTAGATATGGTTATGTTTACTTGATAAAACATAAATCGGAATCTTTTGAAAAGTTCAAAGAATTTCAAAATGAGGTACAAAATCAACTTGGCAAGACTATTAAAGCTCTTCGATCAGATCGAGGAGGAGAATACTTAAGCCAAGAATTCATTGATCATCTTAAGAGTTGTGGAATTGTTTCACAACTTACTCCACCAGGAACACCACAATGGAATGGTGTATCTGAAAGGAGAAACCGAACACTGTTAGACATGGTTCGATCAATGATGAGTCAGACATCTCTTCCAATATCATTTTGGGGATATGCTCTTGAAACCGCAGCGTTCACACTAAATAGATCTCCATCTAAGGCTGTAGAAAAGACACCTTACGAGTTATGGACTGGAAAGGTTCCAAGTCTGTCTTTTCTAAAGATTTGGGGTTGTGACGTTTTCGTCAGACGACTAATCACAACTAAATTGGAACCCAAATCTGATAAATGCTTCTTCGTAGGATATCCTAAGGAAACAAAAGGATATTGTTTTTATAATCCAACCGAGAACAAAGTGTTTGTAGCTCGGAATGGAGTTTTCTTAGAAAGAGAGTTTCTTTCCAAAGAAAACAGTGGGAGCACTATACATCTAGAAGAAATTCGAGATGATAGTAATCTTAATGAAGAGCCTCAACAAAGTATGCAAATAGTTGCAGAAACTCCTGAAGAAGTTACAGTCTTACGAAGGTCAAGTAGGCCACGTCGCGAACCTGAGAGATTATCACTTTTCGTCTCAGATGAGCAAGACATAGTGTTGTTAGACAACAATGAGCCCTCGACTTTCAAAGAAGCAATGGAGAGCTCTAGTTCCGAGAAATGGCTAGAAGCCATGAAATCCGAAATGAAATCCATGGATGACAATCAAGTATGGGACTTGGTTGACATGCCAAATGGCTGTAGAGCCATAGGTTGCAAATGGGTTTTCAAAATCAAGATTGATAAAGATGGCAAGATCGATGTCTATAAAGCTCAATTGGTTGCAAAAGGATATCGACAAATCCATGGTATTGACTATGATGAATCCTTTTCGCCAGTTGCCATGTTTAAATCAATCCGGATCCTTTTAAGCATTGCCGCATATTATGACTATGAAATATGGCAAATGGATGTCAAAACTGCTTTCCTTAATGGATACCTAGAAGAGGATGTGTACATGACACAACCTGAAGGTTTTGTCGATCCAAGAAATGCTAACAAGGTATGCAAGCTTAAGAGATCCATATATGGTCTTAAGCAAGCATCTCGGAGCTGGAATCTTCGTTTCGATGAAACTATCAAAAAGTTTGATTTTAGAAAGAACGAAGAAGAACCTTGTGTATACAAGAAAACTAGTGGGAGCGCGATAGTCTTTCTGGTATTGTATGTAGATGACATACTACTCATTGGGAATGATATTCCTATGCTTGAGTCTGTCAAGACCTGGCTTGGAAAATGTTTCTCAATGAAAGATTTGGGCGAGGCAGCCTACATATTAGGGATCAAGATCTATAGAGATAGATCAAGAAAACTAATAGGACTGAGTCAAAGTAATTACCTTGACAAAGTTTTACGTAGGTTCAACATGCAAGACTCTAAAAGAGGGTTCTTGCCAATGACACATGGCACAACACTAAGCAAGACTCAGTGTCCTCAGACACAAGATGAGCGAGATCGCATGAGTAGAATCCCGTATGCTTCGGCTATAGGTTCTATCATGTACGCTATGTTGTGTACTCGTCCCGATGTAGCATGCGCATTGAGCGTGACTAGCAGATACCAGTCAGATCCAGGTGAGAGTCACTGGACCGCTGTCAAGAATATCCTCAAGTACTTAAGAAGAACTAGGGATATATTCTTGATTTATGGTGGGGAAGAAGAGTTGGTTGTAAATGGGTACACGGATTCTGGTTTTCAATCAGATAAGGATGATTTCAGATCACAATCCGGTTTTGTATTTTGTCTCAATGGTGGAGCTGTGAGTTGGAAGAGTTCTAAGCAAGCCACAGTTGCTGATTCTACAACAGAAGCTGAATATGTTGCTGCTTCAGAAGCAGCAAAGGAAGCAGTATGGATAAAGAAGTTTATCACTGAACTTGGTGTCATTCCTAGTAGCACCAATCCAGTGGATTTGTATTGTGACAACAATGGAGCTATTGCTCAGGCTAAAGAGCCAAGGTCGCACCAAAAATCCAAACATATTCAGAGACGTTATCACCTCATTCGTGAGTTTATCAGTAATGGTGATGTGAAGATATGCAAGGTTCCCACAGACGAGAATGTAGCTGATCCTTTGACTAAGCCACTTTCTCAAACTAAACATGATCGTCATTTTAGTGCATTAGGCATTCGTTTTATGAATGAATGCTCCTAGTACAAGTGGGAGACTGAAAGAGATATGTCCTAAGACTATTCATAGATTATGATTTGTACTTGGATATCTTATGCTTATTGTTATTAATAAAGTTTATTTATTTTACTTTATAATCTCTTGTAAATAATATTTATTAATACTAGTTCATCAAGTACGTGACTAGATTGTGGGATGCTAGTAATGTAATAATAATATTGTTTAGATGCCCCTAATCATGTATCAATAACCTAGGATCACATTGATATAATGATTAGAGTATGGGTCAGCTGATGACTATGTTCCACAAGTCATGGATATGGAGATATCAAGCTGAACATACTGATACTTGTTAGGGAACAAAGTATTGGACTGACCCGCTTTGGGGACACTGCGAGGAGTGTTATATAATGTCATCAGTGATGTTCCCCATTTGTGATATCGTATTATCCTCAGACCTGAGATCGCCATGGTTACCAACATAGGGATTAGCATGTCAGGCATTATCAAACGTTGCTCTTGACCGAGTAATTATAAAGATGATGACCGAGCATACTATGAACTATGTAGAGGTATATGGTTGATCAAGATGGGATTTGTCACTCTCATATATTGAGAGAGATATCGTTGGGCCCCTTGATAAGTGTAATTAATATTTGCATGGCCATGCACAAATGAGATGTCATTTGTTTTGGATTAATTATACTTAGAGATCAAGAAATAAAGATTGAACTATACAAGAATGACACTTGCCTAGTCTTGTGTTCAATCTAGATATCGATTGACAAAAGGAGTTAATGTGTGAAATATCAATTTAAGGTTGTGTCGTTTTTGACCTTTATACCCTTTGGATAATAGTAATGTTTTACTAGAAACCGCTTACTGTTCGTATAATAAAACGGGTTTTAATTGTACGGCCAAAGAGTGTAAAACCTACAGGGTCGCACACCAAAACGAGTTGGATCAAAACGAATTAAAACGGGCCAAGTTGGACTTGGGCCCAGTTCGTTTGTTGCTTAGGGTTCTCACTAGGGTTCCCTTATAAAAGGGAACCTTTGTTCTTCTTGGCCGTAAACGAAATTGAGAGAGGCAAGAAAATTCGAAATAGCAGAGAGAACCCTAGAGGGCGCTAGTACACCAAGCAAGATCTCATCTCGTTCGTGTGTGCATACCGTAGAGGCGTCGTGTTTTCTACGCTAAGGACGACAACAACAGAAGGATCAGATCCATCATGTTCGTTTCATTGACATCAAATCTAAATTAAGGTATGTCATCTGTCGATTTTATTGAACTGCATAGATCATAGGATTCAATGATTAGTGCGTAAATTAGTGTATGCGATGCATGATTACTGCCCTAATTTACTAACACTGCCCTGTAAATAAAAAGAACAATCTATGTTCAATCTTTTCACAAACAACCATTAAATAAAAATACTACACATTTGATACATTTTATCAAAGTTCATTTAAGTATAAGTTTATACAATAGTCCTAAATCCTTTTAAATAAATACAAGTATCTTAAAGTGTA
>JAKCWG010000746.1:0-155389 GCA_021464415.1 Lonicera japonica | reverse complement strand
ATATAAAAGGACTCAATGGCATTGTCCTTAACTTAAGGACTACAAAGTAGTTCGAGGTCATCAGAGCTTCTATAAACGAACCACGGGTGCCACCCTCGAGTATGGACGTGCAAAACTGTTGAAAAGGAAGGAATGAGCCAAATTCGAACTCAGTGGGAACTACAAGGGTTTATACAGAAGATAAGGTTTTCATAAGAAAACATTTGTATCATATATGTGTTGCTTCGTATAATTGTTTTATGAAAACCTCACTATTCAATTCACCTGGTATGTACATGCCAAAACCCACTAATTGTTCTATCTTAGGAATCAAAACTGTTCCCTAACTCTCATCACTTAGCATTCTACTGTTTCTAGCTTCCTAGGGTTCACATGCTATAAGAATCATTCTGCTCTCTATTACTCGACTGCGTGTGAGGTGTCTACACTTCCTAAGCCAAATATTCATAGTTATCGCTTTGTTTATAGTACATTATGGGTTACACACTTGGCCGACTACTAAGCATTACTATTAGGCCGTCTAGCTTAAGCATTACATTAAGGTATTCCTCCCATCTAGTCATTCGTATACTATGTTGGCCACATAGGTTATTAATATTTTACGTTCAATATAAACAGGCAAACTAATCTCAAATCTACATGCTTTCACGTATCCGTATACTATATTTGTAACCCGATGGTTACTAGAACTTTCTACTTTAGATATTAATTTGTTATGGATGGTCAAATGGTTCTCTAAGTCTATAATGATCCGAACCGATATATATATATATATTATCCATAATATACCAGAGACAATATATATAGCATAATATAAAATACAACACAACAATATATATATCAAAACCACCACCACATCCATCATTGTGACGTATTAGTATCATTCGAGACAATGTCTCTTATTCCTAATAACCAACCATGTCATTCTAGGCATGTATCTCAATTGCTCTCATGGCCTCGACTATTGCAATAATAATCGCAGCCGTCTAAGTGTCACCCACGCGGCAACAGGGCCTTTCGTTCGTTTCCATGCACCGTTTCGGGTCTTTCACCCAGGGGCACTCGGTCCTAACTTAAGGTCCCAATATTTAGAGACCAACCCGGGACCTCACATGGACTATTTCATCATCATCACACACACATATATAAAAGATCAATACACAATCATCACATAAAGTATCTCGTATTCATACGATTCACATCATCTCACACCATTATACATATATGTATATATATATATATATATCATACACATATTTATGTAGGAGATTAGTACACGGCTATTCATAATATTATCAACTATCCTGTCTTCCCATTTACTAATCTGTGGGACTAGTATCATATATAGTCTACTCGAGTACTCATATCATATACATTAGTTCAAGGATAACATTTAGACCCTCGTCTAATCAATATAGTAACAATGCAATAGACTTATATAATTTATCCCCATGGAATTCTAGGCATCATCAACGTATATTCATGATACATTTATGTTGTATTAGATACTGACCTTCATTAATTAACTTAAGCCGTGGTCATGTGGGTAAATAGACCTAATGTTAATGCATACATGTTCACTTTGGTGAGATTTAGTGTAAAACTCGAAGCTAATATCCTACCCAAGTATTTCAAGGCATAAATGGGTATATCTAGGTTTCATAACCTATAACCCGCCATTTATTGAGCAAAAGCCTCCAAAACCTCTAACATCTCCATTTGCCTAGTTAAAACGCTTAGGGCTTGTTTGGTTAGTTATTATTTTTCCAAATTTAAAAAACTCAACTTAAAATCAATTTTACTTTTTCACTTCCCAAAATTTATTTCATACTTTCTCTCTCCACAATTTTTTTTAAATACCATAACTTTAAATCCAAAAATCAAAATTAGATACAAAAATATATATATTTGAAACATACTTGTCGAGATCGATCTATAAAATAAGATTCATTGTGACTATTTTTAGAATTTTTTTATGAGGTTTTTTAGTTGGTTGAAAAAAACTCATACAAAAATCAAATTCACTTTTCAACATACTTCCAAATTCTACCAAACAACAGATTTTAAAAAACTCAAATTAAAAATTCAACTCAAAACATCAACCAAACATCACCTTAGCCTCCATGTAAGTTTGGTAGGCAACTTAACATATATATATACCAAAGCATGTAAATAATTGATAGACAAGGTTATTGGAGTATTTATATGTCATAATATATCATTAATAACCCAAAACGATTCACTTTCCGCTCACAACCCCAAAGTACTCGCCATTTAGTTCATATATATAACTATAGGTTGCATATGTTATCTAAATACAAGTAACGAGCTCAACACATGGTGAGGATGGGTAATACAGGATATATGAGTACTAACTAATCCATTCACATCACTAATTTGACCTTAAACTAGCCCAACCTTATACGCGCACCAATAACCTAGGATTTTGTATTAAAATCCCTATGTGATATGAAAATCTTTGGTATAAAGAGTAATAAGTTGGAAAATAAGTTTAATAGTGTTGTTCCCACCTTATACATGCCGAATCTTCAAGTTATCGACCGTTGGATCGAGCCATGCTTGAGTAATCACAAAACTAGCAAATTTCACTCAAGAACCCTAACAATGGAGGTGGACTTGGAGAAGAAAATGAATAGTGTGGATTTGATGTTGTTTTGGCGTGATGAAGATACGTAGATGAGGACACCTCGAACCCCTTCAAATTTTGTCACTCTTTGCCTTTTTAAGAGCTCTCCAATGGCTGTGATGACATGAGGAAGAAGGAGCTTAAAGTATGTATATATATCTGCTATCCAAATTCGCGGGTACTGTTCATGCGTGGGGGAGTTGCAGCACTGATCTTTGGACAGCCACAACTTCTTGCTCGGATGTCCAATTAAGGTGATCTTTATGTCCATGGAAAGCTTATTCGGAGCTCTACAACTTCCTATAGTAAGTGTCCCCAAATTCTGGACAGATAATTCCCAGAAATTCGACGAAATCAGTGTGTTAATATTACCGAATGAACAATTGATAGTGATTTGCCTACTTTGCGCTTAGTTTCGACCTAGTATGAGTCTGAATTTTCCTGGCAAGGAACGAAGAAGTTACTTTTCCTCCAAGTAATCCCAAAATCATAAAGTCGGGTAAATTGAAAACATGCAATCTATATCCTGATTTCAACTGGAATCACCCGAAATGACTTACGGCTATTCTAACAAGCTTAAATACACAAACATGACTTATTAGAAGTCTTCGAATCATATCGCTCCTCTCAGAACAGTATTTCACTATTCAGAGCTCCAAATCGCCTTAATCACGATTTTTTAAACGTGATAAGCTTGAGATTTAGGAACGGGGTTTTACATACAAATTGGTGGTGAAAAAAAATAATAAAGCACTAAGGTATTTGGAAGTTGTTCGCGATAGGATAGACAGTATTTGCAAACTCATACAAAGATTTCAACATAAAGTTCTCAAGAATGGGGAATGTTGTGATAACTCTCAATAGCAAAATGTGCGAAGCTAAGCAACTCATTCCCGGGTTGAAGCTATATCAAGAGAGAATACCACAAAATTCCACCAAAGATGAAGTTATCCTATATATCTCTTAGCTACAGGTGTGAAGCAAAGCAACCCATTCCCGATGAACCCAATCCAAGGTAGAGATGATAAACACATCATAACAATGTTTTATATTAAGCATGTATGTGAAATCTCATGGTTTAAAAGAATGAAAATTATATAGTGAATCATTACAATGGAACGGAACGAAATTTGTGGAATAAATTCATTAACTAATCGATCATCGCTTAAAAAAGACAATAAGGAGTCTAAATACCACGTAAAGTGTATGAAGTACTCAAAATATCATTAAGTAAATCAAAGATTAGATCAACAAATTTATAAATCATCTATGAAGTTTTAAGAACTCTTCATAATCTCTACCAAGAGGAAAAAGGTCCATAGATGGGGGAAATGAGCCACAAGCTTTTTAGAACCTTATAAATATATTGTATTTTCATTAATTAAGAAGAACTAAATATACAAGGCATATAAAGTCTAATCTTTAGATGAAATTATTGAAAATGAAAATGATTCACAACTATTTAAAAACCTTTAAACTTGGATTGAGAAATTAATTACCGAAAATCATATCGCGATTCACCTCCGTAACCTTAGTAAAGACTGCTCCATAATAGATGCAAATACAAATATTATAAAAGAAGAAATCATTCTTACAATGAAGAACTTACAAGAAAAAAAATGAAGAAAGGTTACCCCTTGAGCTCCCCCTTCTCTCTAGAACTTCTATGTGTAAAAACTAAGATAATCCATCTACCATGATCTCCTAGACTAAAACTAGCCAAACATGTACAATAATTAATAAAATAAACAAGGAAAAATATCTTATGGACAATAATCCTAATAAAAGGCTAAAAGTAGCCGGTAGTTGTCGTACTTGCCAAGCCATGATCGATCATGGTATGCTCTGCCTGATTCTCTTTGGACCATGATCAATCATAGAAAACCCATGATTGATCATAGGTCTGGATTTTTCAAGCTCAGCACTTTTGCAAGCGTTGAGCATGCATTTGATCGATTCCTTAAATGCCATTGGACTTCATTCCTATGAACATATAGGAACACAACAAAAGCACTACGCTATACAAAAAGTTATTAACATCTAAGTTCCCTTATAAGACGAGTTGCATCCCGTGAAGGTTTTTAGAAATGATACTTACAAACATCAGAAGTTTGATCATGATGAACGATGAAAATGAAGATTTCAAGTTTCAATTTGCAAAGCGAAAGGCATTACTATCATATCTTTAGAGTGACGGACCTTTGAATGATCATCTAATTCGCATATCTCCTTTAAAACATAATTCCATATTCCCCAATTCTCACATGCTAAACTTCGGATCAATTAATTCAATATAAACACAAAGAGTTATAATCATTCGAGAAGGAAGAGAACTTAAAAAAAATGCTCCAAAAATTATCTATTATTACCACTTTCTTTATCTTTTACTTGGAAATTCTGCTAAATTAGATCAAGGTGGTTTTCATCTCTATGAGGGGCAATGGTCTCACTTGTGATATTTTTACATTATACTACTCATTCATTGGAGCTTGAAGGAAGCTATTCACCCTTTCCCATATGGTAACCTTTACCCATCCATAATATTAGACAAAGAGACTTAAGATTTGATCAAGTGAAGCTTTAAGTCAATATTAGGATCAAAGTCATCCAAGTTTTCAAAGTGCTATACTTTCGTCCTCTCATTGGAAGATCTTTTCGAAAGAGCTTCTATCATTTTTGGACAAAAAATTCTCTTCTCTTAATGTTAAGTGTTATTATTGAATTAGAAACAACCGAAGCATTCTAGCATATGGAACATGAGAATATAACGGGATAAGTCTAAGTGAAGCAAGGAAATTTAGATGATCATTCAAATTCCTATCTAGATCAAATAATTCATGCCAAAAGCTAATGAAACAATAGTCTTCATTCGATCATAAATCAAATTCATTCATCAAATTTCAAACTTCACAAAAAAAATTCACCTAACTCATGGAAATGCACAAAAAGAAAGCCAAAAATAATCTAACAATGAAATGCATACCCCCCAACTTAAACAAAGTAGTGTCCTTAATGCAAAGGAAACATGGCACGGAGGATTTATTTGGCTTTGCTTTCCATGAGACAAAAGAATAGACAAAAATAGCAAAAACTATACAATAAATGGGTTAGAATTAGCGCTAGCAAAAACCATAATATAAAACCAAGTTCTAAAGTAAACATCATGTCTAAAATTCCAACAAAACCCAAAACAAAGAAAATAAAACTAAGCATAAATATAAATATATAATGTTTTCAGGAATCAATAATCACGGGCTGGATGGGTGTGGGGAAAATCTACCATACAACTCCTCAAACTACTGGCGTATGAACTCCTATTCAACCGCTATCTGCTCTTGTACCCGGGCCGCTATATCAGCCTCCAAGCGATCTTGACGCAACACCATAATCTCAACCCTCTCATTGATGCCAGCGAACCCAATTTGCATTGTTGCATTCATCTGCTCAAACTGCGATCGAATGAACTCTATGTTATCTTCCATCGACCATGAGCTAGCTCTTCGGCGACTTCTTGAAGGACTTGGGAGATCTGCTCCTGCTTTTTCTGCCCCTCTTCTTCTTCACCACTCGGCGGTGGTGCAGCTGTGGAAGAACTCGGTCGGTTCCTTAATTGACCTGCAACTCGAGTCTAGGTGGACTATTAAGAGGTGCTCTATGTATTTTTTTTCGTCCTCATCTCTCTCATGAACACTAGCCTTCAGACATACTCGAGTTATCAAGGCTCTAAATTTAATAGTCTCATTATGGGCCACCAAATAAATAATCCTTGAAATTCTCCCAATGATGTGACGCAACAAACAACAGCGTTTGTTTGTAGTAATCGCATACAACAGATAAGCATGATATGGGTAAAGATGCTGTGTGTGGGAAGTTGGGTCCAAAGCGTTTGCAATAACAAGCTACAGAGTCTGATATCGATCGAATAAATTATGTTGATCAAATTGGGTACCAATCCATTCCATTTCTCTATCGGCTAGAAATGTGGCTAAATCATTAGTCGAGGGCTCTATGTAATTGGTGCCGTCAGAATATGGGAGGTCATGGGCATTTTCGGGCAAAGGTTGAATTCCCGTGATCTCACTTCAAATTTCCAGGTTAAAGTGAACCGTTTTCCCACACACGTGAGCAATATATGTATATGAAGTATTGGGAACTTGCATCAAACTCGCAACAAATTCATGGCAAATAGTAAGGTTGCACTGGTTACTTACTTGGAGCAAAGAGTCGATCCATCCCAGATTTTGCTCCCTTTACGGTGCTCAAGATTGTAAGCAACTATCTTCTAAGATAGAACGGATTTTGGTCTTATTAAAGCAGCACTTCAATCAATAATAACCGGCGAACACAAATATGTACTTGCACTCAAACTAGATTTGGAAGAGATGGAAGAGGGAGGAAGAGGGAGGAACAAGAGAAGAATTCCTTCTCATAAATTGGATGTAAACGCCTTGGCCTATTTTATAGTCCTTGAAAGAGGTAGTTACATGGCAGCTGAGAGGAAAGTTATGAGGCAGGTTACAACCATCGATGGTTATCGAAAGTTACAACGTACCGCCGCTGGTTACCAAATTTGAATTCAATTTTAATGGTTTTGAACAACTAAAAATACCACGTTGTACTACTCGAAGAGTATTATAAATTGGTGCATTGTACCATTTTAACCGGAGTGTGTTAACCACCAAAATATAGGTACAAAGTTAACGATAATTTTAATTAATTCAAAACCATTCTTCAAACAAGCCCCCACATCAGTGAAAAATTGCCTTATCACTTAAGGAATAAATAAAGACATGACGCAGCCGAATTAGCGCGTTGCGATAGAGCCCAAGTGCAGGCACGTCAAGTTGTAATATAGTCTCGGAAGTCCGAGTGTCGAACCACAGGGATAAGTGAAAAGGAATGGAATGGATTACGGATTAAATGGTTTTCTGATTCTTGTAAATTGAAATGGTTGTAGAACAACGAAAATGTAAAACAGTTGTGAAAATTAATAAGAAAGCACTAAGGTAGGTGGAGGTTAGCGACGATTTAAGAAACGGTGATCATTAGCTCATACAAAGATTAGAACACAAGGATTCTCGAGAAATGGGGAATGTTGGTGTATCTCTCAATAGCAAAGGGTGCGACGCTAGGCGACTCATTCCCGAATTGAAGCTATATCAAGAGAGAGACAAACGACATACCACCAAAGACGAGGTTATCATTCCTACCTCTTAGCTACGGGTGTGAAGCAAGGCAACCCATTCCCGATGAAGCTAATCCGAGATAGATATGACAAACTCATCATAAAAAGATTTAACATCAAGCAAGTGTGGAAATCTCATGATTTAAAGAATGAAAATTAAAAAGTGAATCCTAACAATGAAACGGAATGAAGATTATGGGATAAATTTGTCAACTCATCGTTTATCACATATGGTAGAAAATAAAGAGTCTAAGTATCACATAAAGTGTAAGAAGCACTCAATATATCAATAAATGAATCAAAGATAAGCTAAACAAATTTAAAATCCATCTATGGAGTTTTGAGAGCTATTCATAATTTCTATGAAGAGGGAAAAACTCCATGGATGGGGGAAAAAGACTACAAGCTTTCTAGAACCATATGAATATGTCGTATGCTCATTAACAACCAAGCACTAAATATACAAGGCATATAAAGTCTTACTTTATTATGAATATACCTAGAAAGCTTGTAACAATGGAGGAAATGAAGAAGAAAAGGATTTACAACTATTTCTCAATCTTTAAACATGGATTGAGCCATAAATCACCGAATATTATATCGCAAACAACCTCCGTAACCTTAGTAATAGACTACTCCATAATAGATGCAAGAACAAATATTATAGAAGAAGAAATCATTCTTACAAATTAAAAACTTACAAGAGAAATGAAGAACAACACCACAATGAGCTCTCACCTCTCTCTACAACTCTAAGTGTTCAAAACTAGATAATCCCCTCCCCCTATGTAAAAGAAATAATATATATATTAAAAGGTAGAAAAATATCTAACTAAATATCTAAAATAGCTTGAACCACTAAAATAGCCCATTTTGGGTGTGAAATGGCCAAGTTGCCAGGGTCATGATCGATCATGGCCAACCCATGATCGATCATGGGGTCTTCTGCCTGAATATTATTTGCACCATGATCGATCATGGGATTCCATGATCGATCATGCTTCTGGAAATTCTCTAAATCAGCACTTTTGTAGCTTTTGGCTAGCGCTTGATCAATCATTCGAAGGCCATTGCATCCTATGCCTATAAACACATAGAAACACAACAAAAGCACACCTAGCGGGACGATGTTAGATACAAAACTCGCCAAGACACTAATCTCGAGATAAGTGGATAATTAGGCATAATTAAAGCAACAAACGCGTCATGCGACTCTGGGAAAGAGCTTATGCATGACAATATTATGCGTTTATCAACTCCCCTCAACTTATCTCTTGCTAGTCCCTTAGCAAGACAAAAATATATAATTACAAAAGCACTATGCTAAACAAAAAAATTGTTAACTTCTAAGTTCCCAAAGAAGACGAGTTGCATCTCGTGAAGGTTTTCAGAAATGATACCTACAAACATCAGAAGTTTGATCATGATGAACGATGAGAATGAAGTTTCAAGTTTCAATTTGCAAAGCAAGAGGCATTACTATCAATTTTCCAGAATGACGGACTTTTGAATGATCATATAATTCGCCTATCTCCTTTAGAACACAATCCCATATTCTCCAATGCTCACATACTAGACTTCAATTCAAACAATTCAATATAAACACAAAGAATCATAAACATTCAAGAAGGAAGAGAGAACTTTTTCAAAAACAAAAACTCCAAGATTTGTCAATTCTAAGCACTTTCTTTATCTTTTCTTGGAAATTTTTGCTAAATTAGTTCAGGGCGGTTTTCATCTCTACGGGGGGCAGCGGTCTCACTTATGAAATTTTTCAAAATTACTGCTCATTCATTGGAGCTTGAAGGAAGCTATTCACCCTTTCCCATATGGTAACCTATACCCATCCATAATATTAGACAAAGAGACTTAAGATTTAGTCAAGTGAAGCTTTAAGTCAATATTATGATAAAAGTCATCCAAGTTGTCAAAGTGCTATGCTTTTGTCCTCTCATTGGAGGATCTTTTCGAAAGAGCTTCCATTATTTTTGGACAAAAATTTCTCTTCTCTCAATGAAAATAAATCTAAGTGTTATTACCGAAATGAAAACAACCGAAGCAATCTAGCATGTGGAGCATGAGAATATAACGGGATATGAGACTAAGTGGAGCAAGGCAATTTAGATTATCATTCAAATTCCTATCTAGATCAAAGAATTCATGCCAAAAGCTAATGAAACAATGGTCTTCATTGAACAAAGTCAATCAATCAATCATCACTTTTCAAACTTCTCAAAAAAAATTCTACTACTCATGGAAATGAACAATAGCAAGCCAAACAAAATAAACACAAAATAACGTACCCCCCTCAACTTGAAACACACATTGTCCTCAATGAAAAGAGAACAAATAACAACGCACGGAAGGGCTACTTTGGCTTTGCTTCCCATGAGACAAAAATAAGACATAAACAAAAACTATTCACAAAACGGGTTAGAATTAGAATTCAAAAGCAAAAACCATAACATTCAATCATTAAAACCAAGTTTTAAAGTTAACATCATGTCAAAGTTCTAATACAACCCAAAAAGAAATAAAATAAAGCTAAGCGTAAATATAACTAATAAAAGAGTTTTCAGGATTTGGCAAATCGCATCACATGTCGGGAGGTGGGGGTGGGGGGAATCGACCGTACAACGCCTCGAACTGCTGGCGTATGAACTCCTGCTGAGCTGCCATCTGCTCTGCAACTCTTGCCTCGACTTGGGCTGCTATCTCTGCTTGAAGACGGTCCTGTCGCGATATCATAATCTCCACCCTCTCATTGACACCCGCGAATCCGGTGTGGATCAAGGCAGTCATTTGTTCAAACTGCTCTCTAATGAACTCCCTATTGTCATCCACAGGCCCAGAGCTTGCCCTTCTTCTACGCCTTGATGTACCCGGAACATCCGCTCCTGCTTCTTCAGCCCCTTCTTCTTCGCTATCACCCTGTTGTGGTGCGGCTGTGGAAGAACTCGGCCTGTTCCTCAGTTGACCAGCGGCTCGAGTTTGGGTGGACCTATTCAGCGGTGCCCTAGGCATTTTCTTCTCATCGTCGGCTCTCTCAATTACCCCCGCTCGCAAACAGACCTTAGTGATCAACGACCCAAATTTGATTGTTTCATTGTGGGCGACCAAATCGATGATTCGCGCTATTCGCCCAATGATATGACGCAACAAGCAGCAGCGCTTGTTCGTTGCTATGGCGTATAGTACATAAGCCTGAGACGGGTAAATGTGCTGGGTATGGGAAGTTGGGTCCAAAGCGTTGGCAATTACCAGCCAAAGAGTTCTAAATCCCTCACGTATGTGGCTCCTATCGAATTGGTTCCCAATCCATTCTCTGGGTTCACCGGCTAGAAATGTGGCTAGATCGTTAGGCCTCGGCTCTAAATAGTTGGTAGTGTCCGAATAGGGGAGGTCATGAGCATTAGGTGGCAAAGCTGAGATTCCCGTAATCTCAGTCAAAACTTCGAGGTTAAACGGAACCGTTCTGCCTCGAACATGAGCTACATATGTATATGGTGTATCGGGAACTTGAATCAAACTTGCAATAAATTCACGACAAATGGTGAGATTACATTGAGTACCTGGTTGACGCAAGTAGTCAATCCATTCCGGATACCGCTCAAACGTTGCTCGCTGGGGGAAATCGTCCAGCGTACCGATGAATACCGGCCTCTCTATCACTACCGTCCTCGTTTTGAAGGCGTAGTTCCACCACTCAAATTCTTGACGGCTCCGAAATCCGCGATAGCCGCCTCTCGCGGCTTCAATGGTAAGCGGCTTAGTGGGAGGGTTTGAGGAAGACATAATGGAGGAGTGCTATGCTTTAGAGGAGGTGGAGAGGAGGAATTTGAAGCCTTGAGATGCTAGGGCTCGAAAATGGTGATGAGAGAGGGAAAAGGGGATTTTTGAGATGGGTTTGATGATTGGGGTTGGAAATTGAGGGATTTGAAGGTTGAATCTAGGTGGGGGTGGATGGAAATGGTGTTTAGAGAAGATTTAGGAAGAATGGGGGAGAAAGGGCTAGAGCTCGAAATGGATTTGGGAGAAGGGTTTGTGAGAAATGGGCGTGATTTTACGGTTCCCCAGTTTTAAGTCGCGGCCATGATCGATCATGGCCAACCCATGATCGATCATGGGTTGCTCTGCCCAGTCATTACTTTGTACAATGATCGATCATGGTATGACCATGATCGATCATGCTCCTCTCTGCCCAGCTGCTTCAATACCATGATCGATCATGGGATTTCATGATCGATCATGCTCTAGATTTCTTGAGAGAATTTCTACCATGATCGATCATGGTGAGGGCATGATCGATCATGGTCCAATCTGCCAGAAATTTCTCTTTGCCTTCTTTGCTCTTCTACACCTCAATTCTTCCCCTCAACTTGGTTCAAACTTTCCCAATCACACCCGACTCTCCGATGGAAATTCCTGAAACTCAAACATACTAACAAAAACATTATTTACAAAATCGACCCATGCTTGTTAGGCATAGGTCGGTTCTTCGAGAGGGGTGGACTCCTCTCGAGGTGGGAATTCCAAAAACGGCTTAAGACGTTGACCGTTCACTTTGAACACGAAGCCGGTTTTGGGATCCTCAACTTCCACAGCCCCAAAAGGAAATACGTGTCGGACAACGTATGGGCCGGTCCATCGAGACTTCAACTTTCCCGGGAAGAGATGCAGACGAGTATCATAAACAAGAACTTTGTGCCCGAGTTTAAATTCTTTTCTCAGAATGGATTTATCACGAAAAATTTTTGCACGTTCCTTATTTATCTTCGCATTGTCATATGCATCTCTTCTCAACTCCTCTATTTCATCTAATTGCAACTTACGGTCAAGCCCAGCTTTCTCTAAATCATAGTTAACCATCTTAGTTGCCCAGTATGATTTGTGTTTCAACTCTACTGGCAAATGACATGGTTTTCCGTACACAATGCGATAAGGAGACATATCTAGAGTTGTTTTATACGCAGTACGGTAGGCCCAAAGTGCGTCGGTCAGTCTTAATGACCAATCCTTGCGGTTCGGGTTTACCGTTTTCTCTAGAATCTGTTTGATCTCCCTATTTGCCAACTCGGCTTGACCATTAGTTTGAGGATGATAAGCGAGCGATACTTTGTGATTTACACCGTACTTTTGCATTAATGATTGAAACGGTTTATTGCAAAAGTGAGTACCGCCATCGCTTATTATTGCCTTGGGGGTGCCAAAACGTGCAAGAATGTGTTCTTTCAGAAATCGGATCACCACTTTGTGGTCGTTTTTCTTGCACGCTTGGGCTTCCACCCATTTTGAAACATAATCTACGGCAACTAAAATGTAAAGGTTACCGTAAGACGATGGGAATGGACCCATAAAGTCGATGCCCCAACAGTCGAAGATTTCGATCATCAGAATTGGGTTGAGAGGCATCATATTCCTCTTGGAGATCCCTCCAAGCATTTGGCATCTCTGACATGCCTTGCAGAAGCGTTGTGCGTCCTTGAAGAGCGACGGCCAGTACAATCCGCTTTGCAAAATCTTAGCGGTTGTCTTCTTTGCTGAGAAGTGTCCTCCGCAAGCTTCGGAATGGCAGAAGGACAGAACTCTCTCCACTTCTTCGTCTGGGATGCACCGTCGGATGATCTGATCCGCACAATATTTAAATAGGTACGGTTCATCCCAGTAAAATCGACCCACTTCGCTCAAGAACCTTTTTCTGTCTTGCGCAACCCATGACTTCGGTATCTTGTCGGTCACCAGATAATTCACGATGTCTGCATACCATGGGAGTGTTGAGATTGCTAACAATTGCTCATCCGGAAACGAGTCTTGGATCGGGCTTTCTTCGGTGTTGTTCGTGAAAGTGAGTCGAGATAGATGATCGGCCACCACGTTCTCGACTCCCTTTTTGTCCTTGATGCTTAAATGAAATTCTTGCAACAAGAGTATCCATCTAAGAAGTCGCGGCTTGGCATCCTTCTTTGTGAACAGGTACTTCAATGCCGCGTGATCCGTGAAGACAACGATGGGCGATCCTATCAAGTAGGATCGAAACTTGTCCAAGGCGAAGACAATTGCCAGGAGCTCTTTCTCTGTCGTGGTGTAATTCATTTGCGCATCATTCAAAGTCCTACTTGCATAGTAAATTACACCCGGTTTCTTGTCTTTCCGTTGACCAAGAACCGCTCCAACTGCATAATCGCTTGCATCACACATGAGCTCGAAAGGCAAGCCCCAATCCGGTGTCTGCATAATCGGCGCAGTGGTGAGCATATGCTTTAGAGAGACAAAAGCTTCTTCACACTTGGCATCCCATTCAAATGGTGCATCTTTGAGGAGTAAATTACACATTGGCTTGGAGATGGAACTGAAGTTCTTGATGAACCTCCTATAAAACCCGGCATGTCCCAGAAATGATCGGACATCTTTTACATTCTTGGGTGTAGGAAGTTTAGAAATCAGTTCGATCTTTGCTTTGTCTACTTCAATTCCTTCCGATGAAATGATGTGCCCCAATACGATTCCCTTGGTGACCATAAAATGGCACTTCTCCCAATTCAATATCAATTGCTTTTCCACGCATCTTTCCAGGACCTGTTCCAAGTTAGCTAAGCAATTGTCGAATGACTTACCATAGACGGTAAAGTCATCCATGAAAACTTCCAAAGTCCTTTCCACCATATCACTAAAAATACTCAGCATACACCGTTGGAAAGTGGCCGGTGCATTACATAGACCAAAGGGCATTCTTCGATAAGCGAAGGTACCAAAGGGACATGTAAAGGTGGTCTTTTCTTGATTATCTAGGTCAATCTCAATTTGATTGTACCCGGAAAAACCATCGAGGAAAGAGTAATATTCATGGCCCGCTACTCTTTCTAGAGTTTGATCCAAAAAGGGTAGTGGGAAATGATCTTTACGAGTTGCCTCGTTGAGTTTACGGTAGTCAATGCACATTCGCCACCCGGTGGTGACTCTTTGCGGAATCAACTCGTTTGATTCGTTCTTGACTACCGTAAGACCTGATTTTTTCGGTACCACTTGAGTTGGACTAACCCATTTACTATCCGAGATTGGATAGATGATCTTTGCATCCAACAATTTCAACACCTCGTTCCTAACCACTTCTTGCATGTTAGGATTCAACCGGCGTTGAAATTGTCTCGATGTTTTTGCCCCATCCTCCAAGTGAATTTTATGCGTACAAATCAAAGGGCTTATACCTTGAAGGTCGGCAAGAGTCCAACCAAAAGCTTTTTTGTATTTACCAAGCAAATGGACTAACCTTACCTCTTGGTCATCCGAAAGTTCGGACGAGATGATGACAGGGTAAGTGTCTGAAGCTCCCAAAAAGGCATACTTCAAGTTGCTCGGCAATAGCTTAAGATCCATCTTTCCTTCGTGCATTTTGGTGGACGACGATGTGTTTTCCTCTCTCTCCGAAAATTCAACCTGTTTGTCAGACAAAGAAAACACTTGCATACAATCCTCGGGTTCATCGGAAGTGGTTAGATAACCTTCTGTTGACTCCGATTCAAAATTTGCCACAAAGTGATCTTGGATACATGACTCTATCATGTTCACGTGTTCATTTTCCTCATTATCATCGTCATCTCTTTGATTGCTCAAAGAGAACACGTTTAGCTCTAAAGTCATGTTGCCAAATGTTAACTTCACGATTCCATTCTTGCAATTTATTATGGCATTAGAAGTAGCAAGAAATGGTCGTCCGAGAATGACCGGAATCTCATTGGTGGGATTTGACACAGGTTGCATGTCGAGGATGATGAAATCAACCGGAAAATAAAACTTGTCGACTTGGACAAGCACATCCTCGACTATCCCTCTTGGGATCTTAACGGATCGATCCGCTAATTGAATAGTAACCCTCGTGGGTTTCAACTCACCCAACCCCAATTGTTGATATACCGAGTAGGGGAGCACATTCACACTTGCTCCCAAATCTAACAATGCATTCTTGATCCTACAATTTCCTATGATACACGAAATTGTGGGACAACCGGGGTCTTTGAACTTGGGGGCTCTCGTGCCTTGCATGAGGGAGCTCACTTGCTCCGCCATAAAGGCCTTTTTCTTGACATTCAACCTTCGTTTGGTAGTACATAAGTCCTTGAGGAACTTAGCGTACGAAGGTATTTGCTTGACCGCGTCAAGCAATGGAATGTTGATTTTCACTTGCCTAAAGACATCCAAGATCTCTGTGTTAGATTTGGATGGTTGGTTTAATCTCTCCGGAAATGGGACTTTGATCCCATTTTTGATCTTTTCAAGATCCTCCTTCCCTTGTCTTTCTTCCTCTATCTTCTTTTCTTCACTCACAACTTTTTCAACCTCCGACTCCTCAACAATAGTAGATTTAACTATGTCCGCCACCTTGGGGGTTTTAGGAACAATAGTCTTGTCTACCTCCTTCCCACTTCTCAGGATCGTGATGGACTTGAGTTCTTCTATCTTGGTGCTAGACTCTCCTCCCTCTATGACTTGAACTTGCCCTCTAGGATTAACTAAAGGTTGAGAGGGGAATTTTCCCTTCTCTTGAGTAGCTAGGGCGGTGGTGAGTTTAGACATTTGAGTTTTTAACTCACCTACATCACGATCCGTTTTGTCCACAAATGACCTTAACAAAGCTTCCAAGTTTTGGTTGGGGTTTTGATTTTGAGGTGGAACAAAAGAGTTTTGAGGTTGTTGTTGCCTTTGGTTCTGATGATATTGGTTGTGGTTCTGACTTTGATTTCCTCCCCAACTGAAATTGGGGTGATTCTTCCATCCCTCATTGTACCTTTGAGAGTAAGGATCATTTTGGTTACGATTTTGGTTGCTATTTTGGTTGTACTGGTGCAAAACATTGACTTGGGCGGGATCTTTGAGGACTTCCCGAAAAGCGGGAATGGTAGGACAATCCTCGGTAGTGTGTCCTGAATTTTCGCAAATGACACACAACTGACTCGAGGATACTACATTGACCTCCTTAAGCTTACTTGCTTCCATTGCCTCTACCTTCTTAGACAATTGGAATAACCTTGCCCCCATGTCATCCTCATTGGACACTTGGTACAACCCACCCCTTCCTAGAGTTTTGGCTTTGGGTTCCTCAGAATAGGTGTTCCAATTTTGAGCACCTTCCGCTAATTCATCAAAATACAATAAAGCCTCCTTGGGATTCTTACTCAAGAATTGACCATTACACATGGTCTCAACAAACGTACGCATCTCAGGGGTGAGAGATTCATAGAAAAAACTAACAAGGCTCCACGTTTCGTGACCATGGTGAGGGCATGCGTTTAAAAGGTCCTTGTATCTATCCCAACATTTATAAAAGCTTTCATGTTCTTTTGGTGAAAAATTCGATATCGCCCTTCTTAAAGTATTGGTTCTATGAACGGGGAAGAATTTTTTTAGAAATTCCGCTTGAAGCTCTTGCCAAGACCGAATTGATTGCGGTCTTTGAGCATTTAACCAAATTTTTCCTTTGTCTTTTAGGGAGAAAGGAAAGAGCTTTAAACGCATGACATCCTCATTAATATTTGCCTCACGAAATGTGGAGCAGACTTCTTCAAAGTCTTTCAAGTGCAAGTATGGGTTTTCCGATTCCATACCATGAAAAGAAGGGATATGTTGAAGCATACCCGGTTTGAAAGAGAACGCTCCGGCTTGACCAGCAGGAAGCACGATGCATGAGTTTGAAGTTGCCCGAGGTGGTTGAAGGTAGTCTCTCATGGTCCTAACAGGAGGAACATTGTTGGCCCCTTCCCCTTCATTATCGCTCTCGAGATCCTCGTTTCTACCTTGGTTTGCCATTCTTGGAGATGTGGGAGGGCTAATTCGAATGTCCACAAACAGTCGCCCTTGCATGAGCTTGGACAACGATTCGAATCGCTCCTCGGGAATTCTACAAAATCAAACAAAAATAAGGGAGAAAAATAAATTAATTAAATGGAGAGAAATACTTACAGAAGGGTTTTGTACAAAACCCGAAATTCGCCTTTTTGCCTTATCCCCGGCAACGGCGCCAAAAACTTGACGCAGCCGAATTAGCGCGTTGCGATAGAGCCCAAGTGCAGGCACGTCAAGTTGTAATATAGTCTCGGAAGTCCGAGTGTCGAACCACAGGGATAAGTGAAAAGGAATGGAATGGATTACGGATTAAATGGTTTTTTGATTCTTGTAAATTGAAATGGTTGTAGAACAACGAAAATGTAAAACAGTTGTGAAAATTAATAAGAAAGCACTAAGGTAGGTGGAGGTTAGCGACGATTTAAGAAACGGTGATCATTAGCTCATACAAAGATTAGAACACAAGGATTCTCGAGAAATGGGGAATGTTGGTGTATCTCTCAATAGCAAAGGGTGCGACGCTAGGCGACTCATTCCCGAATTGAAGCTATATCAAGAGAGAGACAAACGACATACCACCAAAGACGAGGTTATCATTCCTACCTCTTAGCTACGGGTGTGAAGCAAGGCAACCCATTCCCGATGAAGCTAATCCGAGATAGATATGACAAACTCATCATAAAAAGATTTAACATCAAGCAAGTGTGGAAATCTCATGATTTAAAGAATGAAAATTAAAAAGTGAATCCTAACAATGAAACGGAATGAAGATTATGGGATAAATTTGTCAACTCATCGTTTATCACATATGGTAGAAAATAAAGAGTCTAAGTATCACATAAAGTGTAAGAAGCACTCAATATATCAATAAATGAATCAAAGATAAGCTAAACAAATTTAAAATCCATCTATGGAGTTTTGAGAGCTATTCATAATTTCTATGAAGAGGGAAAAACTCCATGGATGGGGGAAAAAGACTACAAGCTTTCTAGAACCATATGAATATGTCGTATGCTCATTAACAACCAAGCACTAAATATACAAGGCATATAAAGTCTTACTTTATTATGAATATACCTAGAAAGCTTGTAACAATGGAGGAAATGAAGAAGAAAAGGATTTACAACTATTTCTCAATCTTTAAACATGGATTGAGCCATAAATCACCGAATATTATATCGCAAACAACCTCCGTAACCTTAGTAATAGACTACTCCATAATAGATGCAAGAACAAATATTATAGAAGAAGAAATCATTCTTACAAATTAAAAACTTACAAGAGAAATGAAGAACAACACCACAATGAGCTCTCACCTCTCTCTACAACTCTAAGTGTTCAAAACTAGATAATCCCCTCCCCCTATGTAAAAGAAATAATATATATATTAAAAGGTAGAAAAATATCTAACTAAATATCTAAAATAGCTTGAACCACTAAAATAGCCCATTTTGGGTGTGAAATGGCCAAGTTGCCAGGGTCATGATCGATCATGGCCAACCCATGATCGATCATGGGGTCTTCTGCCTGAATATTATTTGCACCATGATCGATCATGGGATTCCATGATCGATCATGCTTCTGGAAATTCTCTAAATCAGCACTTTTGTAGCTTTTGGCTAGCGCTTGATCAATCATTCGAAGGCCATTGCATCCTATGCCTATAAACACATAGAAACACAACAAAAGCACACCTAGCGGGACGATGTTAGATACAAAACTCGCCAAGACACTAATCTCGAGATAAGTGGATAATTAGGCATAATTAAAGCAACAAACGCGTCATGCGACTCTGGGAAAGAGCTTATGCATGACAATATTATGCGTTTATCAAGACACATGTTCAAGTAAAAATGAAGAATTACTACACTGGGATAAGTGTCCAAAGACCTCGAACTTACCCTAGTGAAGAACAATCAGATGTACTTGGCTAATTAGTGGCTGAAAACAACTTAAACTGATAGTTGTTTATGTAAACCAAGACAATAGAATTCACACAGTAACTTCTCGGAGGCAATTGGTCCTCAAGTTTGTGTTCGTTTTGGCCATGAACACTACCTGGTTTAATGAGTGTTTAGAGAGTTAACCTATAAAATTCTCGCTTAAAGCGGACCGTCTTCGCACTCACATAGATGATTTTTATATATAGTATATCATTTATATATTCTCAATTTGGAACACATTTAAGCTATAGATAATCATTAAAAGCATTAGTTTACCTTGGATTCTTATGCACTGTCTTATCATAGGAATGGGAAGGAGTATAAAATCTTCACAGAGTGGTCCAACATGTCTCTCATAATTTGGTTGTCCCTTTGAACTTAGATCTTAGGATCTCCAGTCAATTAGGTAGGGTATCCACTACAGCAACTTTCGTTTTAACATAGGCTTTAGGCTCTGCCCATTCATTTAGATGAACTTTCTACTTGCTTTCTTTTGTAAGTGGATCCGCAATAATATTATCTTTTGACTTCACATAATCAATGGAAATCATTCCATTCGAGAAAAAAAAAATTATGGTATTATGTCTTCCGCAAATATGTCGAGACTTACCTTTATACATATGATTTTGTGCCTATCCAATAGCCGATTGGCTATCATAATTCAAATTCTATTGTGGATCTGGCAATACATGTTTGTTTAGAGGATTTCCATGACATGGCTGCACCACCAAGTGTAAAGATATACGCACTTGTGGATTTCGAGTCTTTCCAATTATATATCAAATTTGCATCACTTGAAGTACTGTTTTCCAATTTTTTAACTGGATTACTCATATATCAATTTAACTTACTAACGAAGTAAGCTATGTCTGGTCTAGTACAATTTATGACGTACATTAAACTACATATTATAAGAGAGTATTCCAATTGAAATATACTCTCACTTTTAATTTTAGCAAGATGAAGGCAATTGTCTACTGGTGTCCTAGCTGGAGTTATCTCGTACTTTTTAAATTTATCAAAAAAATTCTCTATATTGTGAGGTTCGGATATTACTAGTCCATTGGAAATTCTAGAAATTTTGATTCCTTGAATAACATCTGCGACACCCGTATCTTTCATATCAAATCTATTTGTATGCATTCTTTTAAAAGCTTTAATAATTTTGATATTGTTACCATGATGAGCATGTCATCAACATATAGACAAACATTGACATATTCATTTTTAGTGTTTTTGACACAAACACATTTGTCACACTTATTTATTTTAAATCTATTTGATAACATTACATTATCAAATTTCTCATGCCATTGTTTAGGAAATTCTTTTAACCCATATATGGATTTAACAAGTCTACAAACCTTCTCTTCTTTCTCAAGGGCTATGAAGCCTTTTGGTTGCTCGATATAAGTCTCTTCATCCAATTCTCCATTTAAAAAAGGCAATTTTAACATCCATTTGATGAATCTCAAGATTATTAAATGCAGCAATTTTAATTAACATACGAAATGGTTGTTATCCTCGTAACCAGGGAATAGGTATCAAAATAATTTATTCCTTCCCTTTGTTTATATCCCGTTGTTAATTTGTACCACCTCTAATTTGTACAAACTTTAAATCACATATGTCACTATGAATTAATTCTAGAAGCTCAGTTCTTCTTTCAAAATTGTGAAATGGTGCTTTAGTCATTTTAGATTTAACACAAACTTCGCACTTATGATTAGGATCTATTTAAAATTTTGGCAATAATATTATGCTAATCAACTTATGTAAAGTACCATAATTAAGATGTCCTAATCTACCATGCCATGCACTTAAAAACTCAAGTGTTTCCAATGCATAAGTAGTAACGGATTTTATGCGTTACTAACATTTTTGGCAATGGAGTTAGTATGTTACAAAAGGGCCATTTTGGCGAAAGCTGGCCCAAACACCGGTTGGCCTAGACCAAAAATAAAATAAAAAATTGTCATCATCATCATCATCATCATCATCATCATCATCATCATCATCATCATCATCATCATTATTATTATTATTATTATTATTATTATTATTATTATTATTATTATTATTATGATGATGATGATGATGATGTTATGTGAGCTCATTTGTATTTATTATGAGTGAAATATCGAGATATTGGCACCCCAAAAAATGTTTGGTAGCACTCCCACTTTCATTCAGCCCTTCACAACCGAGTAAGGTGTCTGTTACTCGGGTTCTTGAGGGCCGAGTATAAGCCTATATACTCAGTCCTTGATAATCGACTAAGGCATTATCAAGTTTATATCTAGTCCTTCACAATCAAGTAACAATACCTTACTTGATTGTGAATGATCAAATGAAAGTGGGAGTATTACTAAGTATTTTCTTGGGTGTCGATATCATCACCCTTTATTATTACTTGCCTGGGTATTTATATATGCTTGATTTGTGTTAATTTTGTTTTTAAAAGGATTTATATTAAAGAACAAGTAATGTTATTTAAACCCTAGTGTTTGAAAATTGTATAACTAACCGTCTACCGCTAAGCTAGTTATTATTTATAATATATTGACTTTAAAATAATTATTCATATAAGAAGCAAAAGCATGTAAATAGTGCTAATAAAATCAAGTATAAGTTAATTTCACATATATTTCATATGGGCCTTTTAATATGGTGCATAGCCCATAATTAGAGTTTTATTGAAGGCGTAAAACTTTAGTATTTTTATTGAAAGAAAAAATAAAATTAAACGGCGTAACGAAGTTTAATTTTTTTGACCTTAAGAGGTGAAAAAAACCATTAAAAATGTTAAGTGCTAGTCTAGATTTACAAAAGTCAAATTGGGTGCATCTTTTAAACTAGAAGGTTGGGACCCTTTATGGATATTATACTTCAACTATTTGGGCTTAAACCTAGATCTAAATAATTATTATAAATGTATCATATCTAAATATATTAAATGATTTTATAATTAGTGACCATTAATTAATTGTGTTGAAATTTATATTTTTCTTAAAAAGAATGCAAATGTCAAAATTGAAATGTTAATTTGAAAATAGTTATTTCTGAAAAATGAATAGATCGATGACTCGGTCAAACTTTTGTTGCAGTTCGAGTAAGGAAATCTGTCAAAATTAGATATAAAGCTAGGTTGAATAGGGTTGGGATATGTTAATTTTTTTTAAACTCTAGTCAAGGATTAGAGCTGAAATTTTATTTAATGTATAACAAATAATGCACTTTTTTTTTGTTGGGTTTTGATAGAGCCTACTCTGTCAAATTTTAGTTCCGCACGTGGAGTCAAGGGCAGAAGATCACTATGGTCTATCCAAGTAACCTCTCCTTAACCTTCAGGGATGTTAGTTAGGGGGCTACACGATGATGTTGGATAAAAAGAAATCCCATTCTTCTGGGGGTAACACCAACCACTTCAATAAAAACGAGAAAGGTGCCACATTTGCTAATGAACTACTCCAAGGATCAATAAGGGCTTGAGTAACTTGTTAGGTTACTCAAAGATAAGGTAATTTAATTTGGTCCAAGACCTTTGTGGATGTTGGTTTCGATCGTACACGGAGATGTTGCATAACGTCAAACACTCTAACCGAAACAAGATAAGCATTTCAAATGAGTATGGCTATCTCTTCAAACTAGTCCAAGTTGAGTTTTAACTTTCTTTAAACTAACTTTCTTGCAAATCTACTTATCCAAGCATTCATCTTGTAGTCTTTTTTATACCTGAACCAAATGCTTTCCATATCCAGTCCTTCAAACATCAGTGACATGAGTTGTAAATGAGCTTTTGGGTTGCTTGTACGGATTACTCGTTGGCCACTCTTTTCGCTTCTTCAATTGCTCCTTAAGCTCTTGAATGTAGCTCCCCACGCTCATCATCAACTGATTTTTTTGGGTGATCCAGGTCATAGTTTAGCCATATTTCATAACGTCATAGTCTCTTTTCATTCTTTGAATATGTGGAATATATTCTAATTTTGGACACAACATATTTCACATACGATGGTCTTATGCAATGTTGGTGAACTCACCTTGAATGATATTATTTTTAAGCTTCTACTTTGCATCGGTTCAAACCTCTGTGTATGGAGCCATTGTTTGTATACTAAACTAATGCTTTATTTGTAGAGAACTCTTTCCTCTTTATAAAAGAATCATCTTCCATTTTGCGTCCTCTCAGCGTCATGGGATTATAAGACAATCATTTAAATCGATATTCAGCCTTTTTATGTGTAACACCTCGAGTTTCAGTTCCGAGATATTTTCCTCTTAAGCCCGATGAAGGCAAAAGTCTCCGCCAAGAAGCCGATTTTTGTTCCGAGACCTCGGTGGTTGAGCCAATACTTACAATAAGTCATTTTAATGATATTAAGTATGCGTGTGCGGTTAGAACGCATTTCAGGAAGCCGCGGTTGAATTTGGCGATTTTCGGCGAAAAATCAAACTTTTGTCGAAATGAGTTTTTGGCCAACTTTGGAAGGCCATAACTTCTTCATACGAATTCCAAATAAGACTCCATTTGCGGCCACGGTTTCATCTCATTCCCCTCTAAAACTTTCGTTTGAAGGCCGAGTTGATTTGAAGTCGTTTCGGGGGTCAAAACGGGCCACAAAAAGTGAAATTTTTGAAGAAAATGCTGAGCATTCAGAATTTGTGCCCTTTGATTGATCAAAGGGTGAGCTCTGATCGATCAAAGCTGCTCCAGCGTGTTTTTCCACCATTTTTACATGTTAAATGTTCATTTTCTTCATTCCTTTATACCCATTTTGATCCCAAACGAAGAGAGGGCTTGAGAGAGCGAGAGAGCTCATTTTAAGGGTGAAAATTGAGGGATTATTCCTGGCCCTTTACCTTACAAAAAAACCCCATCATCATCTCCTTCATCTTCTTCCCCAAATTGCTATCCTCCATTTCTAGGGTTCTTAAGCAAAAAATTGGGAATTTTGCAATTAGCGGTGATAAAGCTCGTTCCAGTGCTCCAAACCTTCAATTATCAGCCTATCTAAGGTGGGAACACTAATACCCAAAGTCAATTTCAACTCTTATGCGTTGAATCTTCATTTTAAAGTAAATTAGGGGATTTTTCATTAAAATGATTGATATATGCGTACATGGGGTATTGGGTTGTAGATTGTGGTTGTTTTACTTGGATTACACATGTATTTGTTGCTACACCTCCTTATTATGAAGGAATCTTATTGTGTGTTAAATGATTATAAGTTTGAGTCGATACCTATTAGCGCGTATACACGTATACTCATTTTAGGACTATATTCTTACTATTATGATTTACAAAGATAGGATATTTATGCAATTTGTGCCTACTATTAAGTAGCTTACATGTGTGTATGTTTGGATATGTGTTTGAAGTGTTAAGGGAATTTATCTAATAAGTATATTACTAGTAAGAGTATTGGATATACATATAGGCTTAGCGAATGAGTCGGAATCATATATTTATTTGATTTGCTCGATGTATATAAAATACATATGCCTTTGGTTTCTTAACATCATGACTTTGGCGATGACCTACTTTTTTGAAAATAAACTCGTTTTCTAAGCTAGAGATACATTTAATATATGTTGGGTTTGATCTATATAGATATACATACGCATTCCCTATCAAAAGTCATGATGTTTATATCCATAAAAGACATCCGCTATTGAGTGGACAAATATCTTTATGAATGATATCTTATCAATTCAAAGGTTTATTACGAATGAATTACTAATCCACTCACTAGAGTTATTCATTTCATGGATTTAGTCATGTGAGGGATATTAGTTACTCGAAAGGCACATGTATATTAGATACATCATAAGATGGAGCTATCTATCTATCTATCTATCTATCTATCTAACTATCCATCTATCCATCTATATATATATATATATATCTACCACATATACACATTGGTGGTACATATAGTCTGTGTGGAGACCAGTAGGTGAATTGGAGATATTTATATATATGCGAGTACATGTATGCGTACTATGTATAAGTATATTCTTTGGGAGAATATGTCTTATTGGGATATCCTCGAGATATATGCATAGATATTGATGTATATATAGATCTATGTACATGTTTTTACTATATATATATATATATGTGTGTTTATGGTCTTTGGAAGTTACGTTCTATTGATACTTTGATTTAGTAGGGCACTAATGGTCCATGAGGTTGACTTAGCCTTGGCGACTACATACCCTGGTCCGTGTAGAGGGACCCCCCTTTCAGAGTGGCGTACTCTATGGTCCATAGGGGGATCCCGCAATGCGGCGTACCCTACACCATCTAGGTGGTCCACGGGGGGACCCAGCCTTGGGGGCTGCATACCCTAGCCTTGGGGGCTTAGTTCCGAATCGCAGTGCACTGTAGAGTAAAATCCTAGATGTTAGATGTTGGACACGAGATGAGCTGTTGAACGAGATTAGTGCCTATGTCTGTTTTATGACTATAATTCTCTTATGCCTTTATTTATATGATGTACTTCCTTTTATTTTGGTATATCGTACTTTGGAGATGTATATACCTCGTTGTTACAATTACGCATATCTTGGTAGTACCTTTGGATACATATTTTTCTCGTACTTTCAGGGATGGGATAGCATTTGGTATGCATTGCACGTAAAAAGATTTCAATTGCATTATATATAGACATTTATAAAGAGTTATAGAGATGGTGTACATTTATATGCATGATCATAACAAGACTACTTTCATTATGATGCATCATCACATGCATGGTTTTAAAACTTATTTTGTATACAAAACCCTTATAGTTCCTACTGAGCTCGTGTTTGGCTCACTCCCATTTTCCAACAGTTTTGCAAGTACTTTCTTGGGGCGGTACGGATATGAAACTGGAAGCTCTGATGATCAAAGATACCCGTAGTCGTCCGTGGACTACTAGCGTCATATAAATTATATATATATTTATAGTATCATTTGTACTATTAGAATTGTATTAAATCTTGTTCATAATGGTTGTAAAGGCCTTTTAATTATTTTTGGGATCTCGTTGGAGGGATTAGAATATATATATATATATATTGGAGTATTGGATTTGTAAAGAATGCAAACCTTTAAGGATGTAGAGTAACTCTCTAGTTAAACTTTTTTTTTTATTTACAGGTTTGGTTTTGTTGAAAATACGAACTCCACATGCCGAAATTTTCTGAAAAAATGTGGCTTTACAGATAATTTTTCCCTCTATCTTAGTTTTAAATTAAGTATTCTACACCCGCCGTCGCGTACGGCACCATGTTCAACCGGGTCTCGGAGGTCTAAACCTCATAACGGGATTCAGAGCGTCACAATATGGATGGCTTACATAAAAAATAATAAGCATTAAACACCTAATAATTAATTAAAGATTCTCCATACATCAACAATGTGAGCTTGTGGAAAAGGAAAATCCAAGAGGCTATATGAGCTTGACGCTGCAGTCTTCTATCCTTTATGTGGGTACTTGGTTTGGATGCTCAAGTGTATCATTAGCTACAAGTCCCTTATTACCAATTTATGCGTCGTCTCACTAATTGCAGGCTTATATTGAATGTCAACCACATTTTAAGTCTATCACATTCTTTCTTGAAAACTACAATCGTTAAGTAGTGGCCGCTTACAGAGTAATCAAATGCTTTAACATTCCATGACACGCGAGTCCAACTAAATTGCATTATTAGAATCAACATACCACATTGTCTATTTGAAAGATGTTAAACCACCTTGCATCTCTCACACTACAATATCCTTATTGACCCAACGCCTTTCGATTCTCTCCACAGAGACAAAATATAGTACTAGAGTCACATATATGTGATTTTCACTCTCACATGGAGAGGCAAAGACAACGTGCAAAACCAACAACTTATGAAAAGAAAGCTTTGATCCCATATCAAGCAAATCATTTTCTACAAAAGCCTAAGTTACAAATTAACGGGCAACATAGTATATCAAGAAGTTTCGAGGCCGAAGGCAGACTTTGGAAATGGACCCTGTTAACTCTACAAATGTAAAATTAAAATTTCTTTAATTAAACATTAAAAAAGATCAATAATTTGATATTTCAAATGTTGAAAGGGTTAATATTTAAGTTATCCTTTTTGTGTGTAAATGTTGAGCTTTATAATATATAAGTGTGCTTTTATACTTCTACATAGCACAATATTCATATTCAGACACAAAAACTTGGGGGGCCCACAAAATGTTCAGAATTTTGGGGGCCCAAGACAGCCTTGTTCGCCATACCTTCGAACCGGCCATGTTAGATGAGCTATACTCTTCGTGGACAACAATATGAACCTCAATAAGGAGAGTTGAGTGCCATCATGGCATGCCAACCCCTTAAACCTGGCTAAACTTGGATGTGCAGGTTGGGTGGTTGCATATGTTTGAAACTTGCGTTGTTCAAAATGAAATATATATGCTTAGATAGGAATAAAAATATCATGTCACTATAAACATGCCCAAAAATACACAAATGCTTAGTTTAATTATTATTGGATGACTCTAAATATTGAGAATCCAATTAGAGAAAACCCATTGATACGGTCTTTTCTTCCATCTATAGTACAAAATAAAGAATCATTGACATGACCATAGCAAACAAAATCCAATGTTCATGTGTGCACCTATCTATCTCTCCCTCGCTTCTCGTAGCTGTTGTATAGTCACTCTCTCAAATCTATAACAAAAGAATTCGCATGTAGTCTCCTTAGACGAGACTGTAAGTTGGGACAGAGCGCCCCTGGGGTGAAAGACCCAAAACCGCGCACAAAAAATAACGGGAGGCCCTGTTGCCGCGTAGTTGAAAGGCCACGAAATGTAGACCTGGTTGTACGCTTGGATAGACACAGTTATGATTGAAATTATAATTCGATACCCCTGGGGTGAAGCCCATACTAATTTTATTACAAAGTTTGTTGGCAGAAGCTATTTATATATGAGTGTGAGTATTTATAACGAATAAAGGAGTACTTGTTACTTTCTCAAATTTAATTTATTATATATGGTTCCCACTTAGTCCGTTTAACTCACTCTAACTGTTTTCTATTTTGGTACTTCTACAAGTTCTTCAGGAAATAGGAAGAGGAAGGACGACGCCTCTTAGACTGCCTCATTTCTTACTTCGTAGTTAAGTGGGGGTCCTTCACATGGAAGGAGCATTGGTCTTAATATTTTATTTACACTGGCGATATGATATGTAATATATTTCCTCTATAACTGATATGTACATTAAGGATTGTGGACTTGTGTTTTAGGACCTCATTAGAGGCTTGTTACATATACTTTCTATGATGTGGTTATGATGTAAATTTTAGTTGTATGGATGTAACCGCTCTTTAGTGTTCTATAATCTTCTTATTTTGGTCGCCGTCGAGTATGGCTCCGTGATTAGCCGAGTCCCGGAGGGGAAATCCTCTTAACGGGATTTAGGGCATCACAGTACTAGTATGTATTTATCGAATCTTGGATTGTATGGAATCCTAGATTTGTTGCAATGTGATGTTTTTTTATTATTCATGATGGTATTCCTTGAGATACGAATACTTCATGTCGAATTTTCATTAATTTCCTCTATCTGTATGAGTTTATCAGATATATTTATTTGTTTACCTGCTATTAAATAGATACAACATCCGTTAACACATGCTTAATTACGCAGGTTGTTACAGTTGGTATCAGAGGATAGGTTCAATTACCTTTTTGATCAGGGATCATTCTTTCCCTTCAGCGCGTGACCTTATCGAGTTGGGAGAATTAAAGTAACACTACTGATAGGCACATGTGATGAGTGAATTAAACTTTAATTAACTGTGTGCGCAACAGTTGATTATTTTATAAAGCAGTTGTCACTTGTAACTTATTCGAGTTGAACTTGATGACCCACATTATCCTCAATCGAAAATTGTTTTGACGTATTTATTGGCTTCTATTCTCCTTTATCGTTGTAGACTGAACTTTTCTCTTGTTTTCTTATATAATGTCGCCTAGACGCTCCACCCATAATAGGCTTGTTGCTGATCCTTCTGTTAATGAGGGAGAAGGTTCTAAAGGTCATGATGCTAGCTGTAGTTTTATGTCCTCTATGAGAAAGATGATGAAGGAATTCATGGGAGAATTAAAAGACGTTATGAAAACCTCTTCTGACTCAACTGCCGATGCCCGTGTGAATCGTTCCCAAACCATTAAAAATCCTGTTAGTGGAGGACAGGATGGGAAAGCAGAGGTAGTGGCTATTTAGAATCAAGGAGAAAATTAAGCTAAGTTGCTGATCGATTGGATCAAACCAAATTTGACGAGACTAATTGATGGAGAGATAAATGTAGGATCGTTTGATATTGTGTATAGATTAAACAAGTACTTTTGAAAAACCCTATAAAAATAAAGGGATTTTACATTTGTAGATCATGTAGAAGATCCATATGAGGAGACTAGGGTTTTATAGCATTAAATTGCGATCTTGTCAGATTTCATCAAATCCCGTTGGGCTTCGAAAATTAATTGTTTTCACTATCAAAACGACTTGTAATCGTCTTGATTTTCCACTCAATGATAGTAACTTTGTGTTCTGAATGACATATCCGAAAATTAGCCCGGCCAACGGTGTGATCAAAAGTTACGATTGATTTACGACTAGAGTACCGAAAACTTAAAGATCTTCTATCGTATTCCTTCCACCATCAAATCTTACACCGAGTGTGGGCTACGGTATCACCAAGATTTTCTCCTCTTTCTTAATGGCACAAACCCTAATTCATGAGAATTAATGTTACAATGAGAAGAGACAAGGATGGCATATATATAAGGCTACGATAAGGACCTTAAGGAGAAATAAGTGTTTTGGCTAACTATGGAAAGTTAGAATCCTAATTCCATTATGAATTAATTCCTTCCATAAATTATAATTTGCACGACTAAAGAATTATAATTGTACTCTCGTCCTTATCTCAAAATTATATTTCGAGCTCCTTGTTATTAAATATTTATTATTCTCACCACGTTAAGATTGTAGATAACCGTCATTTAAATTAAATTACTGACAATTATATTTAAGTGATTTTTTAATCATTGAGCCTACAACTTAACTTATTTCACATGTCGAATTAACATAATCCACCTATAGGGTTTGACATGATCAAAATTTATAAACTTCTCAAGGGGCTATCATCAATCCCTATACGGGGATGTGGATTCCGTCAATAATTAATATTCATCATACATATAGTGTCGTCATCCAATTCATGAAAATTACTGATCCATAAATGAATCTCACTTTCAATGAGTCAAAACAACAAACCTACATATATATGTCTATTAATTATTTCAAGATTAAGAGCATAAGTAATCATAATAACTATGGAATTTTAAATTGTTTTATATAGTCAATATAAAAACAATTAACCTAAACTAGTCTTGTTCAATACACACAAAGTGTACTGGCACAACAAGCTAAAACTATACTGTTTCCTGCAGTCAAAATAAACTACTAAAACTTGTACTACAATCCTACCGATGGATGTCCAATTCCATCTAAGACCGTGAACTATTAAACTTATATTCCATAAGAACCGATGATATGATCTTCTATATGTAAGCTATACTCTACACACCAAATCATCAACTATGTGGAATAAAAGACACACATGCACAATATTTAAATAAATAATATAATACAACATTGCCTATAAAGATGCTCATTAAAATAGCAAAAACAAGTTTATAACATATCCAAAACGACAAGAAAATTATGGCTTTTAGTATAATACTCTAACACTAAGGGGCCCGAAGACGCTGAATCTTGGTAGTTCGATGTGATGGAAAAGCTCGATCTGATTGAAGCTCCTGATGCATTACGCCTAAGATTAATAGCTTCAAAGCTAACAGGGTTTGCACATGGTTAGTGGAGGACACAGAGTGGGATAGTAGATATGAACTCTTAGGGGTGTTTAGTAGGGAATTCGAGAATCAGTTTATATTTGACGCTTATCGTAGTAGGAAAAGGGAGGAGCTTCATATGTTAAGGCAAGAAGGGATGATGGTGGCGGAGTACCACCAGAAATTCGAGAATTTTAATTTGCACATGGATAGGCCGTCTGATAGGGAAAAGATGGAGGCATTTTTCTTTGGTCTACGGGAACATTTTTGGGATGTCTTAAGTGTGTATAATTACCAGACCTATAAAGAGGTGGTCGAAGCCATTTACCGGAGAGATTTGGTTCTGATGCAGCTTTGTAGGAAAAGCTATGACAGTTGTTCAAATAGGTTCTCATATTCGTCGGACAAGAGGAAGAAAATGAGTGGATAGTAATTGGGAAAGAAATAAGAAGGCGAAGTCGAGTTCTGAATCTTCGGGAGGCCTCTACTCCAATGATGGGGGCAGTAGTACTAGTAGTTTCTCAAGGTCTTGCTATATTTGTGGGGAGGTCACAGTACAGGTAAGAGTAGTAGCTCTAGCCGAGGTTCGAGCCGGGGTCATAATGGTAATCAAGGCTGAAGCCAGTCAGGCAAGTTCCCTGGTAGATCTTCACAGTCAGTTAACTAAGAGGTTGAGCCGCAGACAGTGAGCGGCCAGTACTAGTCTAACCTTTTTCCTTCCCAACAAGATTACTCACAGCCACGTCAACCCCACCAGCAATCCTTTTATGGATCGATGCAGTCACAGGGTTATGAAAATCTATGTGGCCGAGTTTACAACTTGGGAACATCATCCACTCAAGAGGACCACATCATGATGGAAGGTAGTCTCATTCTCTTTACTACTAATTTTATAGTTCTTTTCGATTCGGCTGCTTGTCATTCTTTCATATCCTTGGCATGTGCATCTAGTTTGGGATTAAAACCTAAGAAACTTGCCTCATATATCCAAATTAACACGTCTTTAGGGGGTGTTGCTCTCATTTCCCAATGTTATACTGCCACTATTTCTCTACACAACGATTGTCATATGGAGAATGATTTTGTTCTTATGGACATGGGTACTTATGACTTAATTATAGGTATAGATTGGTTGTCAAAATATCGTGCCATCATTAATTGTTATGCTAAGAAGGTGACCGCCTATCATTGGGACCAAACTCTCATGTTCTATGGAGGAATGTACGGGTTATACCCGTTGACTTACGCGTGCAAACAAGAACAACAAAATTATTTGGGTTGGTTATGTAGTATAGCTTCTGATGAGTCTCTTAAGTTATCACCTATTATTATACCCATTGTTAACTAGTTTCTTGATGTCTTTCCTAATGAATTATCGGGTTTACTGCTCCACCGTGAGGTTGATTTCCTTATAAATCTTATTCCAGGGGCTGAACCAGTTTCTATAGCTCTTTATCGCATGGCTCCTGCTGAGTTAAAGGAATTACGTACACAGGTAGATGATCTTCTAGCCAAGGAATCCATTCGTCCTAGTACCTCTCTTTAGGGAGCCTCTGTCCTATTTGCCAAAAAGGCTGATAGTTCTCTCCGCACGTGTGTCAACTATCGTCAATTGAATCGTCTTACCATCAAGAACAAGTACCCACTTCTGCGCATTGACGATTTGTTTGATAGTTGCAGGGTGCATCCTTTTTCTCGAAGATTGATCTTTGATCTGGTTATCATCAGTTAAGAGTCCAAGAGGAAGATATTTCCAAGACTGCTTTTCGTACTCGTTATGGTCATGAATTCTTAGTTATGCCATTTGGACTAACCAGCGCTCCTGCAGCTTTTATGGACTTGATGCAAAGAATCTTCCAACCGTTTCTCGATCAATTTTTTATGGTTTTCATTGATGAAATTCTCGTCTATTCTCATTTGGATATTGAACACGCTACTCACCTTAGAATGGCATTGCAATTGCTTTGTGAGCACCATCTATATGCCAAGTTCTCTAAATGTGATTTTTGGCAATAGGAAGTGAAGTTCCTAGGTCATGTCATCAATAAATTCGGAGTCCCTATGGGCCCAGCGAAGGTTGAAGCCGTGTTGAGGAAGTGACCCACAAGTGTTACTGAGATCTGAAGTTTTCTTAGACTAGCCGGTTATTAGTGCCATTTTATCCAAGGCTTGTCCAAGATTTCTTCTTCTTTACTCGTCGTACTCAGAAAGGAGTGCCATTTAATTGGAATGAAGATTGTAAGTATGCTTTCAATGAGCTTAAATGTCGTCTTACATCTGCTCATGTACTCACTTTGCCGCAAAAGGGTCAAGGCTATACCATTTACTGCAATACATCTTAGTTGGGGTTAGGTTATGTGTTGATACAATTAAACCACGCCATTTCTTATGCATCAAAACAGCTTAAGACTCATGAAAAGAATTACCTAACACACGACATAGAATTGGCAGCGATGGTATTCACCAGCGGAAATATTTATATGGTGAGACATTTGAAGTCTTTTCTGCACACAAGTGCTTGAAATACATCTTTACTCAAAAAGATTTAAATCTGAGACAACGTCGATGGATGGAATACTTGGAGGACTATGATTTCACTTTATAGTACCACCCAGGCAGATGCATTGAGTAAAAAATCTAAAGACTCAATTGCTCCTTTGAGATGCCATGAATAGAGACTTCACGAAGAGTTACAGAAGTATGACTTGGTAGTGAAACGAAGAGATAACATGGCCTTTTTGTCCACGATGGTTGCTAAAGTTAGGATGAGAATCTAACGTGGTGTCGTAACTAGATATTATCCGATAAGTACATGGAAGATATCACCATCGGACAAGATGGTGGCATGAGATATAAAGGGAAGTTGATAGTGCCCCAGTACAATAGGGAGTTACAACAAGCTGTGTTAGCTGAGGCCCATAATTCAAAATTTTTGATCCATCCAGAGGGTACCAAGATGTACCATGGTTTAAAGAGAATGTATTGGTGGCCGAGAATAAAGAAAGATGTGGTAAACTTCATAGCAAGGTCTCTGTCTTGTCAGAAGATCAAGATCAAACATCAGAAACCTTCAGGTCAATTGCAACCTTTGCCTATCTTGGAATGGAAATAGGAGAACATCACTATGGATATTCTTATGGGTTTGCCAAGAACTCGGTCTAAAAATGATGTGGTGTGGGCAGTAGTTTACAGGTAAGCTAAATCGGCTAATTTCCTTCCAATTCAAGAGAAATTTCTTGTAGGGAGGTTAGCAAAGATTTACATCAAATAGATCGTAAGATTGCACGGTGTTTCGTTGTCAGTTGTGTCGGACAGAGAGCCCCGGTTTACATCAAAATTTTGGACAACATTGTAAAATGTTTGGGAACTCAGTTAGATTTTAACTCGGCATACCACCCGCAAATAGATGGACAATATGAACAAACAGTTTAGATATTAAAGGATATATTGAGAGCCTGTGTATTGAATTTTCGGGGAAATTGGGATGAATACCTTCTGTTGGCCAAATCTGCCTATAACAACAGTTTTTCAGTCTAGTATTTAAATGGCACCATTCGAAGTACTGTATGGCAAACCGTGCAGATCTCCTATATGTTGGGTAGAGGCAGGAGAATCATCAACATTAAGACCACAGCTAGTTCAAGAGACTATGGAGAAGATAAAGTTAATTAAACAAATATTTTCAAACCCCCTAGAGTCGTCAGAAATCATATGCCGATGTGAGAAAACAACCCTTGGAATTTGAAGTTGATGATTATGTATTCCTAAAAGTAAAGGCCCGTTATAGCATCTTATGTTTCAAGAACAAGGGTAAATTGGCACCTAGATACATCAGACCCTATAGAATTATCCAAAAGTTAGGGACTGTGGCTTACCATTTAGAACTTTCTTCTGAAATCGAGCATATTCACAATGTGTTTCATGTGTCCATGCTTCGTTTGTATGTCCCTGATCCTTCACACATTTTACTGGTTGAGGAGCTTTAGATTGACAAGAGGGGTATGTATGAGACTTATACAGTGAGAATCTGTGACGCCCCGAATCCCGTTAAGAGAATTTAACCTCCGAGACCCGATTAATCACGATGTCGTACGTGACAATGATTGTGAGTTATAAAAAAAAATTAAGTAAAATCTATTTAGAAAAATTTTGGTATGTGGAGTTTGTAAAATACGATAACCGTCCTGTAAATCAAAAGAATATTTTCAATCCAAATCATCTCACAAATAATCATTTAATAAAAATACTCCACATCTGATAAACTTTTAATACAATTAGTCCCAAATCCTTTTCAATCAATACATATTATATACAATACAATTTTCTAAAAGCGTAATATAAAGGCCTCAATGGCATTGTCCTTAAATTAAGGACTACAAAGTAGTTCGAGGTCATCAGAGCTTCTATAAACGTACCACACGTGCCACCCTCGAGTATGAACCTGCAAAACTGTTGAAAAGGAAGGAATGAGCCAAATCCAGGCTCAATGGGAACTATGAGGGTTTATAATGAAAATAAGGTTTTCATTTGAAAACATATGTATCGTATATATGTTGCTTCAACAATACAATCTTTTTAAAAACCTTACTATGCAATTCACCATGTATGTGTAGGTAATTAGGGCAGCAAACATGCATCATATACATAAATTTCTGCACTAATCATTAAACCCTAGGATCTATACTGTTCAATAAAATCGATAGAAGACATACCTTGTATGAGATTTCGAGTTAATGAAACGAACACGATGGATCTGATCCTTCTGTTGTTGTCGTCCTAGCGTAAAAAATACGACTCCTCTACAGTATGCACACACGAACGAGATCAGACCTTGCTTTGTGTACTAGCACCTTTTAGGGTTTTCTCACCTGTAACGCCTCAACTCTCTCCTTGCGGCCAAGAAGAATAATGGTTCCCTTTTAAAGGGGAATCCTAGTGAGAAACCCTAGGCAACAAAACGAATTAGGCCCAAGTCCAACTTGGTCCGTTTTAATTCATTTTTGATCCAACTCGTTTTGGTGTGCGACCCTATAGGTTTATACTCTTTGGCAATATAATTAAAAGCCCGTTTTATTATACAAATATTAAGCGGTGTCTAGTAAAACATTACTACTACCCAAAGGGTATAAAGGTCAAAACGACACAACCTAAATTGATATAGCACATATTAACTCCTTTTGTCAACCGATATCTAGATTGAACACAAGACTAGGCAAGTGTCATTCTTATATAGTTCAATCTTTATTTCTTGATCTCTAAGTATAATTAATCTTATACAAATGACACCTCATTTGTGCATGGCCATGCAAATATTAATTATACTTATCAAGGTACCCAAAGATATCTCTCTCATTATATTAGAGTGACAAATCCCATCTTGATCAACCACATACCTCTACATAGTTTATAGTATGCTTGATCATCATCTTTATAATTACCCCGTCAAGAGCAACGTTTGATGATGCCTGACATGTTAATCCCTATGTTGGCAACCGTGACGATCTCAGGTCTGAGGATAATAGGATATCACTAATGGGGAGCATCACTGATGACATTATATAACACTCCTCGCAGTGTCCCCAAAACGGGTCGGTCTAATACTTTGTTCCCTAACAAGTATTAGTGTGTTCAGCTTGATATCTCCATATCCATGACTTGTGGAACATAGTCATCAACTGACCCATACTCTAATCATTATATCAATGTGATCCTAGATTATTGATACACTAGAGGTAACCCGTGCCGATGGCACTACGGGTTAATTCGTGTAATCATTACGTACTGAAATATGAAAAAAATTATTCTTTGCTTTACAAAAGGAAATAGATAAAAAATTATACTAAAGATGTGCCCTACCAAGGATATAATTTGCCTTTCTTGTACTACTTTAAGAATAAAATTATTTTACCGTTATTAATGAAGTTTTGTAAACATCATTGTGAGTGCATGTTGGTCCTCAATTAATCAAATGCAAAATCTGCATTCAACAGAGATGAAAAATATTAGTTTCAAAGTAATCCTAAACACGAAAAGCCCGAAAGAAACGATAATGAGAATCAAAATCCAATATAGACAGTTATCTACTATACATAAATTTAGGACACATACAAATTAAAAGGAAAAAAAATATGCAGCATATACATGACAACCACGTACATACAACATGTGCATTATTAAGGATTATTAAGGAAGCATGAGTGAATATGCATGTTAATTATGAAATATTGAAACATAATCTCTAACGATAATGTAAACTAACATTGACATACATAACAATCCTTATTTAATAGAAAAAAAAAATTATATAAGAAAGCACATTCGTTCCCCACCAACACCAATTAGTAAACTAAATAAGTCCAAGCAATGCCGAGCAATCGCACTATGGTAATTATTGCCACTTCATAAGTTTATTAAACCAACATAATGAAATGGAAATAACTATACTAATTGCTTCCCACACAATGACAGTGCCCACTTAAATTAGCCGATTTGAATGTTATACACAACAACAAAACCAAGTTAATGGGTTAAGTATAATCAAGATGCACTCAACCTAGTCTAAAATTTGAAACTCCAAGCAAGTACTTGGATACACCATAAAAAGACACATTTAGTAGTTTAGACACTCCAAGAAAAATGACTTGTTGTGTAGGGGAGGCATGTATCAGTCCTAATTTGCATGTGAATTATTTTCGGTAAAAAGTTTGAACTCCCAATTTGTTAGAAGAAAATAACAAAATTTAGAAACAAATTATAATATCAGAAGACTTCTGAAGGTGCTTTTACATGAAGTCAACATATTTATCTATATTATAAAACAAGGATTTTTTGCAATAAAATAATAAATCAATCCAACGTCTCATATCAATTTGTAATGGTGTTAACACTTTTAGACCATTAGATCATTTTTATACCTCACAACAAGATGTCAAATCAACTTAACATTAATTCACACACTAAACATATACACAAATATAACTCTTACATCTTTCTACTTTTCTACAACATTTCTCTCTCATCAAATTTTTAAAAAACTTTTAAATGCCATAATTTTAAATTTACAAATTCAACTTTAATAAAATTTATATATTTGAAATATGTTCATCAACATTTACAAAACAAGATCCATTGTGATTATTAAATTATGTATAAAAAAATTCAAGAAAAAGTTATAAAACATTACAAATATAATGGCATATAAAACTTATAAAACATTATAAATATAATAGTTATTGAAAATATACATTTCTCTCTCATCAAATTTACAAATCCATTAGTTATTGAAAATATTACACAATGAATAAAAAATACTGAAATAAAATAAAAAATAAGTGTCCAACCTACCTCGAATATGGGGTGAATTTTTTTTTATATTAGTGTCCAACTTACCTCAAATATAATATTTTTTCTTTTAAATATACTAATAACACCATTACAATATAAAATGATCGAAGAAATTTTAAGGCGATAATTTTTTATATTACAATTCGATCTGCCTCGAATATAATCTTTTTTTTCTCTTTTAAATACACTCATAACATCATTACATTATAAAACAGTCGATGCGATTTCAGGTCTAATTGGACAAATAAGACAATCATACACATCTTCAATCATAAGTAATATACAATCATACACATCTTCGATTCTCATATTTTTCACGTAATTATATTTTATCTAATTATTATTTTTTATTCTTTTTATCGTGCCGGACGGCACGGGTATACCTAGTATATTTACAAAACAAAACAAAAAAATCGCTGTGAAGAGTATTAATTTTACCTCATAACATAGTAGCATCAAAGTGTATGTTTTCCTCATGTGAGTTCGTCTATATCTGCAAAGGTATTTTATCAAATCCTCACTCAATAATGACATGCGAATAAAAGGAATGAAGCCTAATGTTCTATTTTAGATGTCCTAAATTGAGAGTCTACTCTAATTCTAAAACTCATGGTATGAAATAAATTTAGTTATAAACCATTAATTGTGATAAATTTAGTGCATTCTTAAAAAGCTGTGAAAGTCAAATATAGACTCTTAATCAACGATGAAAGGACTAATATACAGGTTAACAACGATAGCGTATTGTTGATATACGTACACAATTCTCATCACGAAGAAAATTCTGATGAAATTTGGCCCGGCAAGAAATATGACATAAATGGTTCAAAAAACATTAATATCTTACTGTTGTTATACAAACACAATTCTCATCTAGAAGAAAGTTCCGATGAAATTCGGCCCAGACTGCAAAAAAATATGCCTTAATCAGTACCTGAATTGCTAAAACCTATTCCTATATTGGACAAACGTCAAAAACAAAAATAAATAAAATAAATCAAGTAGCCAACCTAACTTCCAAGTCCCATCTCCTCAAAATAGTACCACCTAAGTGAAAGCTAACCTCTTTGAAGATTCCCCTGTGTACGAACCAGTAGAAATTGGGGCTCAAATTTGCATGTGTCAAGGAAATTGGTAGAACTTTGGCAATTCTTTGGATCTACGTCTTGGATGTAGTGAGATAGCATACTATGAATCCATGATTTTAAACCCTAACAAAAAATAAATAATAGACTACGTCCAGTGAGGGCTTTAAAACCTAAAGAAAGAACATCTTCGCATGTGATGGTGGTTCTAATCTGGGCGGTGGACAGGAGTTTGCTTGGAGGTGGTATTCTTTTTTATTTTTTTTTCCAATTTTATTAAGATAGAGAGTTTGTGGGTGAGAGAAAGATGTAAAGAGAGACAGGGGGAGAGTGATTCAATTTTTTACCTTGTAATAGTGAATCTACTGTTGTATAGCGATACGATGGAGAGTCCGCTTCGTTCACGATGGTGGTGCTCGCTCGCACATAGTGGGGGAGAGACGGAAAATTGTGGAATTTGAGAGGGAGATGGAGAGAAGCTGCAAGAGAATTTGTTTAGGACTGCAAGAGAATGAGTATTTGTGGAGTAAAAAAGAAACCAACGGCCAGGGATATCTGAAAATTTGGATGGCCAGGATTACTTTTTGTGTTTGAGCGGGATAACTTAAGGTTCAAAAACTTCTCTACTTTGTTATTATAGATGATTAGGGACATCTAAATAATAATATTATAACATTGCTAGCATCCCACAATCAAGTCACGTACTTGATGAACTAGTATTAATATATATTATTTATCAGAGAATATAAAGTAAAATGAAATAAACTTTATTAATGACAATAAGCATAAGATATCCAAGTACAAATCATAATCTATGAATAGTCCTAGGACATATCTCTTTCAGTATGTGCGTGCCAAAACCCACTAATTGTTCTATCTCAGGTATTAAAATTGTTCCTTAACTCTCATCATATAGCATTCTACTCTTTCTAGCTTCCTAGGGTTCATATGCTATAAGAATCATTTTGTTCTCGGTTGCTCAACTGTGTGTGAGGGGTATACACCTCTTATGCCAAGTATTCATAGTTATCACTTTTTTTATAGTATATTATGAGTTACATACTTGGCCGACTACTAAGCCGCCTTACTACCAGGCCTTCTAGCTTAAGCGTTACATTAAGATATTAATTTGTTATGGATGATCAATGGCTCTCCATGAGTATTATGATCCGTATCAATACATATATATATATATATACATTATTACATTATCCATAATATACCGGAGACAATATATATAGAACAATATAAAATATAACATAACAACATATATCGAAACCACCGCCACTTCCTTCTTTGTGACGTATTAGTATTATTCGAAACAATGTTTCTTATTCCCAATAATCAACCATGTCATTCGAGACATGTATCTCGATGACCATCACGGTCTCGACAATCACAATACTAATCGCAATCGTCCAAGCGTCACCAGGTCTGCATTTCATGGCCTTTCACCCATGCAACAGCAGGGCCTCCCTTAGTTTCCGTGCACAATTTCGGGTCTTGCACCTAGGGGCATTCTGTCCCAACTTAAGGTCTTAATTGTTAGAGACCAACCCGGGACCTCACATGGACCATACAATCTCATCATTATCACACACACACACACACATATATAGATTATCTATACACAATCATCTTATAATAGAATACGTGAACATATAAATAACCACAATCGTCACAGTCATTCATTTCTCACAATGAATGCACATGTATATATATATATATCAATCCCGTATAGATATGTACATATAACATTCCAATACATATGTGGCCATTCGTATCAATACCATATATAGCTTCCCATTATATACTTATCACACATATATGTATGTAGGAGATTAGTACACTACTGTTCATAATATTATCAACTATCATGTATTCCCGTTTACTAATCTGTGGGAATAGTATCATATATACTCTACTCGAGTACTCATGTCACATATATTAGTTCAAGGGTTACATTTAGACCCTCGTCTAATCAATATAGTAACAATGCAATAGACTTGTATAACTTATCCCCATGGCATTCTAGGCATCATCAATGTATACTTATGATACATTTATGCTGTATTAGATACTGAACTTCATTAATTAACTTAAGCCGTGGTCATGTAGGTAACTAAACCTAATGTTAATGCATATGTGTTCATTTTGGTCAGATTCAGTGTAGAACTCGAAGATAATGTCGTACCCAAGTATTTCATGGCATAAATGGGTATGTCCAGGTTTCAAAAGCCTCCAAAACCTCTAACATCTCCACTTGCCTAGTCAAAACGCTTAGCTTCCATGCAAGCTTGTTAGGCAACTTAACATATATATATATATATATACCAATACATGTAAATAATTGATAGACAAGGGTATTAGAGTATTTATATGTCATAATACATCATTAATAACCCAAAACGATTCACTTTCCGCTGACAACCCCAAACTACTCGCCATTTAGTTCATATATATAACTATAGGTTGCGTATGTTGTCTAAATACAAGTAACGAGCTCAACACATGATGAGGATGGGTACTACAAGATATATGAGTGCTAACTAATCCATTCACATCACTAATTTAACCCTAAACTAGCCCAACCTCATACGCGCACCACAAACCTAGGATTTTGTATAAAAATCCCCATTTGATATGAAAATCTTTGGTATAAGGAGTAATAAATTGGAAAATAAGTTTAGTAGTGTTGTTCCCATCTTAGACATGCCGAATCTTCAAGCTATTGAGCGTTGGAATGATCCATGCTTGAGTAATCGCAAAACTCCCAAATTTCGCTCAACGCCCTAACAATGGTGATTGAGCTTGGTGAATAAGATAAATAATCAAGATTTGATGTTGTATTGGCGTAGTGAAGATATGTGGATGATGACATCTCGAACCCCCTCCAATTTCATCAATTTCTCTCTCTAAGAGTTCTCCAATGGCTGTGATGAAAAGTGAGGAAGAAGGACTGAATGTATACACGCGTGGGGGAGTTGCAGCATTGATCTTTGGATGGCCATAACTTCTCGCTCGGAAGTTCGATTGAGGTGATCTTTATGTCCACGAAAATCTTATTCGGAGTTCTACAACTTCTTCAAAAGATGCTTTTCCAAATTCCTAATGGATTATTCCCAGAAATGCGTCGAAGTTAGCACGTTAATGTTACCGAGTGAACAACTGATAACGATTGGCCTATTTCCTTCTCAGTTTTGACCTAGTAGGAGTCTGAATTTATCTTCAGACAAAACATAAAAGTTGTAGATTGCCTAAAAATCTAGACCCTATAAAGACAAAAACTCAATCTGGAAAGGAGAAAAAAAGTTACGCTTCCTCCAAGTTATCCTAAAATTATGAAGTCGAGTAAATTGAAAATTTGCAATTTACATCCTGATTTTAACTCGAACCCCCCGAAATGACTTATGGATATTATAACAAGCTTAAATACACTAATATGACTTATTGGAAGTATCCAAACCTTGTTGCTCCTTTCAGAACAGTATATCACTATCCGGGGCTCTGAATTGCCTTAATCGCGATATTAAATGTCATGAACATGAAATTTAAGAACGGGGTGTTACGGAATCGAGGACCGCAAAAAGAAAAAGTTGAGGAATCGAGTCGTTCCATTGCTCAAAGTGATTTGGCATCATCATGGCGAGGAGGAAGCCACTTGGGAGTTAGAATCAGAGATTCGTAGAAAGTACACTTTCCTTTTCACCTAAGGTAATCTTTCTTTACAAACCATTGTTTCAATTTCGAGGTCGAAATTTCTTTAAGGAGGGTAGATTGTAACACCCAGTGTTTTTAATTATTAATTAGCGAGTTAAGCTTTGTAATTAGTTTCATGCTTATTACTAGGTTACATTATTCCATTTTATCACCTCACCGAAGTTTCATCGCAATCGGATTCGAATTGGGCAAGTTCGAATTTTTCAGAAAGTTCATTCTCATATTAGATTTAGCACCAGACCAGTATGGACATTTGGAAAACTGGTCCACTAGTCTACATGCGGTAATACTTAGGCGCTGAGCCATTCTCCACTTTTCCTAGACCAGTCCGTAGTATAAAACTGTAACCTCGTTTTTAACAATTTGACCAACTTTAACCCATTTTAAACCTCTCGCACCTCTATTTCAGTCCATTTTTTGACATAATGAGAGCTGAGAACAATTCTAGTGAGAGAGATAAGGTGGATAATGGTGAAATTTTGAGGATTCTTGGCTCAAATTCAAGCTTTTCAAACCGAAAGTTCATATTTTTCCTCTTTTTCACCTTCTCTGCGTTTTTTTGGGCTTGCATGTGTGATTTGGGAGATCACTTTAGCTCAACTTAAGCGAGTAAACCCTATTCTTCTAGCTTTCCAAGTGGGAACTCCCATTTTCTCTTTGATTTTGCGAGATTTCAAGTTGATTGAGTCAAAATTACTAGATTTTCGGTACCAAATTCATATTTTCTCTTGCATGCATCTTGTGTGGCCATGGATTATACCTCTTGAGCTTTGTTATTGATGATATATTGGTTGTATTAGCTAAAAATGTAGGTTGATTGTCCTACATGTCTACATTTAAGTATTCATTTGGGAATTTGGTACCGAAATGGCTAGAAAAATCACATACATGTCTAATACTTGATATTTGTACTTAAATTCATAAACTCCCAGAACATAAAACATTCTTAATTTATATTTTCACTTGTTATTATACATGTACTCAATGCTTGATGATGATTCAAAATTTTTTGGTGATTTTTCCTAAAAGATTGGCTTACGAACCATTGAAATCATGTTTGTCCTATAACATGTTGTGTAATTCATGAGATATCCTTCCCAAACCTGATTATAAAGAAGTTAATGGGATATCTGCGTAGAATGTTGTGTTAATATGGATTGGTTAACTTCATTAATTATATGAAACAACCTTTAGATAATATTTTTGACAAATTAAATCAATCGTTGTGAGATAACGAGGTTGTTAGAACCGGATAAGCACCGGTATAGAAATACTTGTGTTGATATTATTGTACAGACCCATGGGAAGATGGGGTGCCATAAATCTGGTTACCATTGACCCATGAAAAGATGTGGTGTGTTTGTGAGTAGTATGTTCCGTCTAGTACCGGTATTAGGTCAAGAAGGAGGAGGAGGTGGATGGATGTTTATACTGTTATCGTGTGAGATACATTTTGATAATTAATAAAATTTTATTGATGCTTTACGAATAATTTTCCTATAAATTGGTATAAATCGGGAATTTGTCAATAATCGAAATTATGAACTCTCTCATATTGTGGTTCGATCATGCATTACATTTTCCCTTTTCTCTATAGTTCCCGCAGAGCCATTTGTGGCTCATCCCCTCATTTTCCTTTCAAGTACACATCGTGTCTTTGGTAAAGGTTGTGGAGCAAGTCCGAGTTCAACTTAGAGTCTTCTCTGATGCCCCTATGGAATTAGTTGTTGTATTATCCTAATTTGTAGTAGTCGTTACCTCCATTTAAGTTTGAGTACTTGTACTATCTATGGATGTACTAGTCTGTATTTATTGAATCTTGGATTGTATGGAATCCTAGCTTTGTTACAATGTGATGTTTGATTTATTATTCAGGATGGTATTCCTTAAGATACGAATACTTCATGTCGAATTTTCATTAATTTCCTCTATCTATATGAGTTTATCAGATATATTTATTTATTTACCGGTTGTTACATATATCATATCATATAACTAATATTAATAACATCCCCTTTCCACCTCTGCTTGACACGTGGCTATTCATTGTTTTTTCTTCTTTTTTCTTCTTTTCTTTCCCAGTTTCGTTTTTCACTTTCACTGAATCACCGGTGCTCTTACAGTTTTCTTTTTGAATGGTTACGTCTCTCCTATTTCTAGTTCACAACGATCTCTAATCTTTCTCTTTTTAACCCTCAACGCCTTTGTAATTGTTCCTTCCCTCCCTATGGCGACACCAATCGCATTCGGTTGTCTCTACAGCAAACCCTAAAACTAGGTTTCTTCTATGGCTGCGAGTTTTATTGCACAGGACTAGATTTTGTTCCAAGTAGGGCTTCTGATATGTATCTTCTTCTTCTTCTTCCTTCTCATTTAATTTCGCTAAGCATGACATAGTCTGTTTAGTTTACATCAGAATTTTCCATACTAGCTTTTGAATCCAATTTTTTTTTTAACATAGCAATTAGAATTCTTTTATATAGAAATTACTATTTCCATGATGCAATAGATTTGTTTATTTTCTTCGAAATTACGAATATTGTGTCAAATTGGTAATTGTGTATCATAATCGAATGTTCTCTTTTATTTATTCCAGCCTTCCAATCCTTTCATTTCTTTTGTGTCCCTCTGGCCACCATCAAAGCCATCAAAGGTGTATCAAAGGTGACACAAAGAAGGATTATATTTCTGATTTCAATTCAAATGTATTTTCTCTATTTATGTGCATGCCTTTTGCCTCTATCAATTGCACAGGCGGTATACATGTTAAAATTTATATTCTCTATATCTCCATATATTCATAGATTTCTAGATTTTGTTTAATTAGGGCTTCGTATAGCTACTCCATGTCCCTCTCTTCTAAGGTTCATAGATATACATACATATATATATATATGTATATATTGATGAGGATTACATGTAGTTATAACGTCAATTGACTGTTATTTATATCTCAATTTTTTTTTATATACAAGCGCTACACGATACACTCGGTGTTCTAACATATGGAAGGATTGGGGGCGAAAATTGGGGTTCTGTGGATTCAATAACGGTGGAAAGGGGAAAGGCCACCCCTTTTTCATACACCCTGCTTTTATCTATCAAAAATCTTGAAAAAGTCCAAATTTAACCCCTTAACTTTCTTAGCAAAATGTTCCTTATTATACTTCTCAATTTGTACCTATAGAGAGAAAAATAAAAACACCAGGGACTCCATCAAAATATTCATCCATCATCTTCTTATTTCTCCTCCATTTGTTCACTTTAGATGATTTTTTTTCCAGGAAGTCTTGCATAATCTAATTGGAAAATAAAAACATTTCCCTGATTTTGCAAAGTTGTATATATATAATCAATGATTTTGTGTTCATAGTGTATATTGGATATTTTTACATCAACAAGCTCTTTGGTTGTAGTTCACATCTATCCTATATAAAGTTTGTGAATTTCACGAGAAACCCGCATTTTCCTAGAAAATGATAAACTTTCCAACACCAATTTCTTCTTATTCTTCTTCTTTTTGTCTTGGGCATAAACACTGGAAAAATGAATGAAAAATCAATAAGGTAATAACAGTGGAAGGAGGAGAATAATTATGAGATTAGTTTTGCAACAAGGGTAATTCACTAATTTGGACACTGTATAAAAAAGTTGACAATCAAAGGAGTCAACTAATAGATTCCATTCAACATAACAGATTCAGCACTATCGTCTCATATCAATTTGGATTAATTTGGTATTAATTAATTTAATTATTCTTCAAATTGATTCTTTATAGTCTCGGATATTTGTGTTGCATTCTCATACCTTTTTTTGTTTGAGGAACCTCACATTACTACTAATTGCAATTGAAAAGATTCCAATTCTTCTACCTGAAGTTTATCTACATTATAGTTTAGAAAGTTTTTAAACGTTTTGTACCACTGAATTTTACAATCGTCTACCCTTTTTTTAATCTAGCAGACAACGAAGAATGGAACTTTACAAGAGAAAAGCCGCAAGATAACGATAAGTTCACATTGATCTGATGATGAGTTTTTATTCTTTGTAAATTGTAATGATCAATAGGTTAATCTTGATTTCATGTCACCTATTGATAAAAAATATAAGTACAAGTAATTTTCTGGTTTGTTTGTAGTTTTTTTTTTTTTTTTTTAATTGCAAAAACTATGTTATAGTTTGGTTGGCTTTATTTAATTTTTCCTATATCAGTTTGTACATGTGCAGAACAATATATCTTCAGATTATATAATACTTATCGTCTAATCACTTGCTGGTGTTTTTTTTTTTTTTTTTTTAAAAAAAAATAAAAAATAAAAAATAAAAAACTAAACACTGACAGATTAAGTTAAGTGACTATTAGTTTAAATAACATAGGGACGAGTTAGCAAATATAAAAAAAAATGCACATATATGATTCTCATTGAATCCACGTAAGTTATTATTCTACATATATAGTACTCTATGTGTCTCAAATTTTTCACTATTTTTCTTTCTTATTTTAAATGTTTGAAATTAAGAGTCCATTTTCTATAATCGAATACTTGATACTCGCCAAATATGTTTTGTTCTAATAAACAATTTATTGTTATGAAATTATTGTATTTTTAAAAAAATACAACAGTCAAATGTGGATTCTTAATTGAGGATAGATTGACTATTGATTTCAAGTGGCCGTACATTACTTTGGCACTAGCTCTAACCTTGGCATATATAAATAATTAGCTGAGAAGAATTTTTACTCAATTATATTGGTTTGTCTACTTATTTGTTGTAGCTCGCAGAAGTTATGGTGACGGACCACTTTACGCAGAGAAGGATCATCAATACTATTATAATCAAATCAGTAGAACTGTAACATTTATAGAGATGTATGTTTGTCTACGTACTAACATCATCATAAAAGTTGAGTTGCTATACCTTTATTCGTCTTTTTAATCATTTATAACTACAAAGTGTAGAATTTTTACCATAATTAATTATTATTATTTTTATTTTAATATGCATGATATATCTAATTACATTTATTTACAAAAACACTAAAATGCACCAAAAAAATATTTATTCTAATTTTTGCACAAGTAATTTTTTTAAATAAAATTAAACAATAATTTCACAATGTCCGTGCATCGCACGGGTTACAAACCTAGTTCTATTTTATTACAAAGGCATGCGCATGTGTGATGGCAAGGTGTACTTTCTATGAAAACTTATATTAGTTCCCACTGAGCCTGGTTTTGGCTTACTTCTGCATTCAAACAATTTTGCAAGTGGGATTTCCAGGTGGTGCGTGATTCTCCATTCCAGATACCACTGAAGTACTAACTATTCCTAGTCCTTACGATAAGAACCGAGTTGTATGTAAATTGGATTTATGTGCAAATGCATTTTGTATACGGACTCTTTAAACAAAGAATTGGACTTTGGATTTGATGTACTTTATGCTTCAAGTGAAATTTTGGTAAAATGTTTTATATGTGGAGTGGTTTTATATTGTGATTGAATGACAAAAGTTTGTATGAAATTAGTATTACTATTCATAGGTTGGTTTATTGAGAAAACATACTCCACATGCCGGAATTTTCTAAAAAGAAGCTTTAAAGACGATGTGGTTTTAACTACGGCACCGTGATTAATCAGGTCCTGGAGGTCTAAACCTCCTAACACGATTCAGGGCATCACAGTGTTATTATTTTTAACTAATATGGGATTGTGACTCTGCTTTTATGCTTTTGGTACCAAGAGTGGCATTTGTCATGTCCTTTTTTTGACTCCTTGCAATTCAGAACAAATACATAATGTGATACCATGAAAACAAAGATTTTGAAGTAGTGCTTTTAGAAAAGGAAAACTCTGGTTTGTGGCTTATGAGATTGTAGATGAATGAACTGGGTGTTGTACATTTTATCTAAATTATATTTTAAAACACAAAATATGTAATACCTTAAGGCTTCCACAAAATTCTACAAAATTCTATTTTGTGCGATTCATTTGATAAGGTTCATTTTTTTTCTAGAATTTTTGTGAGGCTTCTACACAAGACATAAGTGTCCAACTCATATTAATCTACACACTTCCATTTGATGACTTCAAGTGCTATATATATGTGTGTATGTCCCTAAATGAGAGCAGTAATAGGAAGCCAAAAACAAAAGGCCATAAAACCACATCACACCTTTATACACTTTTTCACCAACAATATATTGCTGAAATCTATATACCGATTTTTATTTGTCAATCTCTTTACTAGTGTTAAACCTAATTTATCGTTTTCTATATAATTAACTAAAACACATTGTCTCCTTAAAAACTACTGGTAAGGTCAAGATATTCGTGATTTGAACTTATCTTTGAATTGAGTTTTCTTCTTTGCATTATCTAGATATATACATATGTATACTTCTTTTTCCAAATGTTATAAATGTTGTCTATTGGATGGGCTATATTCAGTCATTTAAGTCTGCATTTACCAAGTTACTAAATCTTTCCAAGATAGATATTTCGTTATATTATGTTTGTTGGCTTACTAGACTGCTCGCATAGAAAAGGGTACAATTCTAATTCTAGTTATCTCTATCTCTAGTCTTGCTCTAATACATTCTAAGATTTCATACTTACAGTTTCTCCCCTACATTTTTGAAAACAATGTGTCGTTGTTGCATCCATGCCATTGAAATATAACAATTAGAAACAGAATAGCATGAAATGAGAGATGTGCAGGCAATAAACACACCTTTAACCTGCACTTATATTCAAAATAATATATGCAAATAAGAACTATGTGTCTGCCTCCAGAAGGATCAAGAGTAATATATATATATATATATATTGTTGTTGCACACATCGCCTTTGCTTGCATCATTTTAGATTCTTATTTTTCCTTTTACTTTCTTTGAAAAATTTGAGATGGTTAAATAGTGTCATATAAAGGATTCTGTGGTAGTAGAAGCTCATATATGCTATAAAGAAACGTAAGCTAATTCATTTACTGATAAAAAAAAATATACTCCAGTGGCGAAGTGGTGAAATCCTGGTATAATCGAGTGTTTTTCAATACATTTTTCATGGCTTCTATTCTATTCTATTCTATTCTATTCTATTCTATTCTTTTTATGCATCGACTTCAATTCTCTTTTCTAATTATCATAATTTTTCTGTTTGACTTGTAATTTCACAAATATACACAGTTTTTGAATTATTATATATTTAGTGTTTTATTATATGACTTGATAAATTAGCTAGTTCCTCATAGAAGTGTGTTTAAGAGGGAGAGTAGTGTTTTGTGACTAGGATAAAGACCTATTTATTTTTGTAGTTTAACATACAAAATTTTGAAAGAAGTCATTTAACCTTTTAACATTTCATTTTGGGTAGTCTGTTAGTTCTTTTGAAACCATTAGTAGGTTATTGATGTGGTATTTAATATTTATTGATCCTAAAGGCATGTTAAAATTATTCGCATGCTACACTACACATTGCAAACACCTAATCGAGGAATTAATGTAATTGTTAAACACCAAATGGGATGCCCCGCAGGGGCGATCATATGAATTTTCTTCCTTTTGTTTTTTTGAGGGATTGGGGTTGGTGTGTGTGGGGCAGGGGGTGGAATGGATTAAGGAAGATTGTGACACTATATGTTTCAAGGCCAAACACACAGCATTTCTTCTTATTTTTGAACTGAGCAAAACTTGAAACATAACAATCCAGCCAAATGAGAACAGAAGTGACAAAACAATAAGAGAGTTTTGTTTGAAGGCTTGAATGCTAGTAGTTTGATTAAAGAGTGACAATTTATCGGTTTGTAATTGGTGCTCGTTGTCCCCATCATGGGAAAGAAATACAATTAGTCGTTTAGCCTGAACCTCAATGCCTCCTCTCATGTTAGAAGAGATGCGAACACGCTAATTGGTTAGCGCGTTCAGTCCTTTGTCACTGCCATCTTTTTAGGGCCCCGGCTGTTTTACCTAAAAGTTTGAGAAATTTGATTTGTTGTAGTAGGTGTGTAGAGTTTGATTAGCGTGTTCAGTCCTTCGCCATGGCCATCTTTTTATGGCTTTGGTTGTTTTGCCTAAAAGTTTGAGAAAGTTGATTTGATTGTAGTAGGTGTGTAGAGTTTGATTGCAGTAGGTTCGCGCAATTGGTTTAGTTGTTTTGCCCACTAAGCGGGCTTTGTTAGGTCAAAAGAAGAAAAAAAATACTTTAAACTACACAACCAAAAAGTTCTATTATATTCTACTGCAATCAAACTATTCTATTCTACTACACGTACAACCACTTAGCAGGCCTTGTTTTTCAATACATTTTTTGTTGCTTGTATTATACTCTATTCTATTTATGCATTGACTTCTCTTTTCTAATTATCATTTTTGCTTTTAGTTATTAGATGTACGAGTACAATTCTGATCGCTCTTGCTTAAAACGAAAGGGGATTATTTTAAAAATTTTCTATTTGACTTGTAATATCACATATATACACTTTTTGAATCACTATATTATATGACTTTATACATTAGTTCTACATAGAAGTGTTGTGACTAGGATAAAGAACTTTCAACATTTTAGACATTTCATTTTGGGTAGTTTGTTTCTGTAAGGCCATCTCCAATGCTATTTTCTATAAATTCATTTATATCCTATGTGTCAAGGTACTTTTAATACATTTCTATAACTATTTGGTAGTATAATTGTATAGATAGAAAAGTTTCAAATAAAGTTTCTCCAGTGGTGCCATTTCTATCTTACTTTTCTATTTTACTTGACATTTATTTGAGAATGAGAGAGAATTAGTGGGTTTCTTATATCCAATAAAGTTGTACCATGTCACATTGAGAATTTCTATCACCATTTCTACATGTAGAAATGGTGATAGACCCCCTCGTCGTCCCCATCATGGGAAAGTGTTTCGATCCTAAAAATTCCCACTATCTCCTGTAATCAACTAGTGGGATTTTTTTGTCCTTTAAAGGTCCTGGTCTTTCTTTCAATGTAGACGTAACCTCATCACTGTATTTTACATCAGTTATCCAGCCATCTTCTTTCAGTCTTTCAATTTCGTTATCTCCCTTATTTATAAAACTTTGAATACCTTTTAACTTACATTTTGCAGAATGTATTCATTACAGTGGCAGGAGGAAAGCTAAAAGCAAGTGGTTACGCGAGCCAGCCCATAAGCTGCGAGTGTTCTGCAAAATGAAGAACGTCAAGGAGGCAGATCATCATGCACATGAGGAGTGTCAGAAAAGGAAAAAAAAGGAGAAGGCTGCGAAAAAAGCTAAAACAACAAAGAAACGCAGATAAAAATCTGCCATTTTCTAACACTGCTATGAACTCTTATCAAACAATTGCAGAAATGTGAATATGGTACTCTTATCAAACAATTGCAGACATGTAAATATGGTACTAGCTATTTCTAATATTTTATAGAGTTCATAACTCTATAAAAGACCAGAAGACTTTATATGAACTCGTTTAGATACATATGTGTAAAAATGAACATTAAACATAAAGCAAAAAAAGGAACTCTTTTATATGAACTCGTTCAAATACTCATTCTTTCAAAAAGAAATCATAACAAAAGAACGAATGTCGGACAAGAAGCAAAAATGAAATATGCAGGAACTCTTAGACACAAACATATATAAACATATACAAGTAAAAAAAAAGAGTGAAGAGAAAAGTAAAAACGAAAAAACTTTGGCAAGTTAGGTATTAAAAGAATCCAGAAGACAGTAAGAAAAAGAAGAAGAGCTCATTTTCCCAGTTAAGAAGAAAGAGGATAGTACTTAACCTCAAAACCCCACTCGCTTTTCAATCCTCAAAAAAGACACTTATGGCTTATGGGTGTTTGGGAACCTCAATTTCATGGTTTGGAATTCGGTAATATTGATTCCAAATTCATTTTTCTTATGTTCTCTAACCCCGTGTTTGGATTAAGTAATTCTAAAATTTATAGAAATTGTAAATGATTTAATTTAAAATTCCATCATTCAATCAATTGCAATTTCACATGTTTGGACGTTATGTATGTATAATTTGAAATATAAAATGAATTGCAATCTCACTTGTTTTATATCAGAATTTGGAGAATGACACCAAAAACCAAATAATTTTAAATTAGAGTTTTTAAAAGACAAAATATAGCAAATTTACCACGTGTAATGCTTCAAACTCTTCGCTGATTTTAACAAACAATAGACTTCCATTTTTCCGCGCTCTAAATCCTGACTTTTACTCAAATCCAAAGGGTGTTATAGTTTATTTTCAGTTATTTTTCCATGTCTTCTTTGTGTTGCTTTTCATGTGGTGAGCCACTAGTCCACCCTTTCTGTACCTTTTCGTTTTAATCAGTAATAAAGTTTATAGATCTGATAAAAAAAATACAGCAAATTGAATTCCATAATGGAAATAGTAGATGATACAGCAAATTGAATTCTAAAAATCAGAATAACAATGAAGAGGGTTGCATTCAACGTCATCAAGATGATAACTCTTTAGTTCTAAACCAAAACTTTCTCCCTTTGGGTGAAAGCAATCTTGTTACCTGTAACACCCCCGCCTTAATTACCGAGATGACACCCACAATTAAGACCTTGAGCATTACTAACCCATCTTAGAATGATTAAAATGGGTTTAAATATAAATAATGAATCCAACAACCCACATAGTACGTGTCAAGCAAGCGTGAATTACAAAACCACACGTGTCAATCAACAAAATATACAAGGTGGTGACTTTGTACATAAATAAACACACGTGCTTTCACAGTTATATAAAACTAGGTTCATGAGTCTCAACATAATATACAATGATAAGGGATAGCCGTGACTTCCCATGAAAGCACAACCATTACAAAACACAGATGTATCAGAGCCTCCATTTCGATCCTAGTCCCATCGCTTCCTTGTCCTCACTGGACTCTAGAACACTTGTATTGTTTTAGAAAACGGGGTGAGCTATTTGCTCAGAAAGGGGGTAGAAAGGAAAACTTTGAAAACATTTCTTGATTCACTACTTTAAACAAAGTAAACATTCCATAATACAATTCAAACATTATTTGTAACATATCATAAGTGTAACCAATTCTTAACAATATGTGCTCATGCGTATGCAAGTTACCTCCCTTTGTGTCAACCCGTTTTCGAATCTTGACGATACTTGCCGATGAAGAACCAAGCCGTGATGGCCTTATAGAATCCATTCACTCCAAAAGAATACAACATAATTATAGTCCTTGTCAACGGGACCCGAACTGGAATTATCATTATAGAATCTGTTGTCTCAAGATGTCAAACCATCATCATCATACCCTGGAAGTGGAACAACCTGTCCATCTTCCATAGAAAAGAATCAAATCCATAGTGCGTTGCCAATGCATAGGTTCTCGAGTCTTTCACCGTTGGCTTATAGGCTACCAAACAATCTCCCCCATGGGTTTAGGGATTTTCAACCCAAGGGCATCGAGCCCCACTTATTTTCCATCCCGACAAGCACCATTTAAACAGATATTCATACATAATTCAAATCCTCATGGTCATCCACGACTAAATACAATCATTATCCAGAAATCCGTTAATCGATCATTCTCGACAGCAAGGTATCCAGATAGAATTGATACCAAGAAATCCAACAATTGACTATTTTCCATATGGAAGATATCAAGGTAATAATAATAGAACATCCATAAGCTTGCCATGAGAAATAAAAATCCTTGCAGCCTCCAGATATATATATATATATATATGTAAGCTTCCATGTAGCCGAGCACCCAGGTTAACACCAAGATAATGCTTTTCATGCATAACATGCTCTATAATTGCTTTTAAAACAACATATGCCATGTGACCTCTATTAATCAGTCATCTATGTCCCTTGCATCATATACACAACCATTTATCAACCGTTTTTCTCGTACAATTGAATATACCCTCAAGGCAACAATAGAGATCAAACAATACTTAAGTCTCAAGTTTAAATGGCATATATTTCTTCACTTTGAACACTTTTATATTATCAACGACAATAAACATGCTAAAGGATGAATATTGAAACAACTTATACCAAATACACTATAACCAGTTTTATTCCATATTCCTTGGTGTATATAATCCATCAACCAATCATTATATCAACAAATAAGATCCATATACCCAAGGAGTAGATCATCTGATGCAAATAATTCAATCCATATTCCATAATGTATATTACTTGTCAACAATGAATTTCCAACCGCTTATAACATTCATACATCTATGGAATATCACAACATAGGTGTGACGCCCCGAATCCCGTTAATAGAACTTAATCATGGTGTCGTACGCAATGATGGGTGTGAGTTATAAAAGAAAATTTAGTAAAGTCCATTTAGAAAAATTTCGGCATGTGGAGTTTGTAAAATGAGATATTCGCCCTGTAAATAAAAAAAACAATCTATGTTCAATCATTTCACAAACAACCATTAAATAAAAATATCTACATCTAATACACTTTATCTAAGTCCGTTTAAGTTTAAGATTATACAACAGTCCCAAATCCTTTTTAAAATAAATACAAGTGTCTTAAAGTGTAATATAAAGGCCTCAATGGCACTGTCCTTAAATTAAGGACTACAAAGTAGTTCAAGGTGATCAGAACTTCTATAAACGTACAACGTGTATCACCCTCGAGTATGGACCTGCAAAACTGTTGAGAATGAAGGAATGAGCCAAATCCGGGCTCAGTGGGAACTATAAGGGTTTACAATAAAAATAAGGTTTCATTTGAAAACATATGTATCGTATATATGTTGCTTCAACAATACCATCTTTTTGAAAACTTTAATATGCAATTCACCATGTATGTGCATGCCAAAATGCAGTAAATGTTCTATCTCAGGTATCAAAACTATTCCTCAACTCTCATCATATAGCATTCTACTCTTTCTAGCTTCCTAGGGTTCACATGCTATAAGAATCATTTTATTCTCGGTTACTCAACTGCGTGTGATGGGTATACACCTCTTATGCCGAGTACTAGTAGTTATCACTTTGTTTACAGTACATTATGAGTCACATACTTGGCCGACTACTAAGCATTACTACCAGGCCGTCTAGCTTAAGCGTTATATTAAGATATTCCTCCCGTCCAGCCATTCGTATTTGAACCCATGTGGAAGCAATTTTCTGTACGTGGTGAGATCATCAACAGGGGGTCTGATTTCCAGAGTCATCTTCTTTATTGTTCAAAAGTTCAACTTTGCAGAGAACATTTTTGAGAAATGGAAGAGGGTGGAATTTGGAAAATCTACACCTATACTTGAAGCTTTGATGCCTATTTAGCTGATCTTTAATACAGGTGCATAGAGAGTGGTTTCCAAGAAAATTGATGACATTCTCCTAAAGCAGGTGATGTACTCGCATCAAAAGTCGAGGGTGAATTGGCTATAATACGGGGACAAGAATTCGAAATTCTTTCATGTGTCCACTTCTTTTAAGGAATCAAAGGAACCGAATCTTAAGGAGTGGAAATGAGGACTTGCTGGTGATGCATGAAAATATCAATCATCATGAAAATATCAATCATCTTATTGAGGGGACTATTTTAAGGAGATTCACTCCTTTGTTGGTCCGAGAGATTTCTCATATGTTCTTGGGGTTTTAGAGAGGATTGTGAATAGTAACATTAATGAATCTTTGACCAGGCCTGTCACGAAAGAGGAGATTTTCGAGGCTGTTTCTCAATTTTTTGAGAGGTGACAGATGATTGTACTATTGATAAAAGAAGAAAGATAGAAAATTTAGGGCCACAAAATACAATGAATGCGCCCCTCTAAAACAAAATACCAATGAACAAAAAAAACACGAGGCACAATCAAAATCCCCACAGTTTCAAAGTCAGGAACAGACTGTGACAATCACAACAGAAGATCGGAAATAAATTCGATCACCCTTTGCAATACCCATTAAGCTTGCCCAGAAAAAAGCCTCTCCTCATAAACCAAAATTTCTGTGCAGTTTTGAATAATGTAAGATACTTCGCAAATGTGGAGATTCTTAGACAGCGATGCCCAAGGAAACATGTTTTTTCCTTATTTAACCCCCTTCTCCGTTGTCACTGCTTCCAGATGCACCATCATGGAAGAAATGCCACCCCATAATTGGGTTTTGACTCATTCTTACAATAGCTTTTGTCATGTCCTCTTTTGTGACTATAAATCATTCAGGCTTATGCACTGTCATTAATACGTTGCAAATTTGTTGCATTTTAATTATTTAGTATTTATTTTTGTGTAACGATCATACTTTTCCTCTCTGTTCTTTATGTAAAAATCGTAATTTTCCTTTCTATTCTTTCTTTAGTTTTTTACTTTATTCTATTTTTAGTATCTTTGAAACTCAGCATGTTAGCCACGAAACTCTTGCAGCCAATAATAACATACAATGCTTTACTTAATAAATTATAAGTAAAAGATAGTATAAGCGAATCAAATACTATTGAAGTTTCCTGTTTACCAAGTTCAAAATGGACTCACTTGTGGTATAATGTGATGGAGTTTTCAGTTATACTACTTGTAATTCTTTTCCAGTTTTTGCTCCGTTTCCAGACAGATGGATTAGGAATTGCTCTGTCAAAATGTGTGTCGTAACATTTGGATAATTTGGAAGTAAGAATTGTTTATACGGTAACACTGCAGTTTAAATGGCTTGTCAGTTGATACTATTTCTAAACTTCTGATGGGTAATCAGTATGCGTGTGAGGAATGGCCAAGACCCAATAGATATTGTTTTTAATCTCCTTGTATAAATGCTTGATGCTTGGTTCATGAATGCTGGCGGAAAGTACTTATTGAATATGCTGGGTGCTCATTGATTACATGTATTCTTTTGGCAGCAGGTTCAAATTGATGTAAGAAGGATGGTTGAGATGAATGATAAACGCATAAATTGGGTCCAGTGCTGCCGGTGTTGCTGCAAACATTATTGCTTTTGGCCTGCTTTGATTTTGATGTTTGAACGTTGTATTTTTCGTAGAAAAGAATTCAGAATTTAGCAGCAACTTTTGATGATAGTGGGGATGATGCTTATATTCTTCGGGATTCCAGGTGAAAATATATTCAAATTTCAATTAAAGATATGTTTGATTTTGATGAGTATGTGGTGCATTTTCGATATATAAGTGGGGACGCAGTAAGCAAATCAGGTTTTAAAACAAACCACAATGGTTGGTGCTAGGGTGATTCAATACACAACAACAAACATTTCGCTACTAACAGTAAACTTCCACAATAACAATTGGCAATGGTTGAAAATCTCCATAATTATAACTCCACCACGAGCTTGTTGAGTTGAAATGTATATGGTTAGGAGTCGTATGTTATATCCTTATTAAGATCTCACATCGATAGAAAAGGTGGAGGTTAACCAGATTTTATGGGCATGTGGAGAGCAAGGGTGGAACCCATGTACATTTAAGTGAAATAAGGTTCCTAACTTCTGGACCAAACTATTACTGTTTGTATTCGATCTTAATAATTTTTTATATTGACATGTATTACATACGCACCGAGTATGTTAAGATTATGTAATTTCTAAAAGTCTAGTACATGTTGCTAGCTTAATTGAAGGGTAAATTTGAAACTTCATCTTTGAACTCAATGAGGCAAATGCTTGAAGGCTTTATAGATGTGAGTACAAAATAAAGTTGAGATTTTGGATCAAAATCTTAAAGCAAATCGTTATGGTTGATTGGTTGCATTTCCGATATGATAAGACACAACAAACTTTAATAATCTAGACATGGCATAAATGCGGTGATAATATAATATGTACTTTACGTAAATATTTCACTTTAATTGGTCATACTTATTGTCAAAGAACTTTTAGCTTTGCTGGAACAAAAAGTTACTTACAATAGTTGTACTATATACATTCAAAATTGTACACTACACTAGCATTAAGCACAATTTCTTCGACAATAACACCACGCATAAACTTTTTAAAATAACTCTCGTACCCCTACTCATTTTGTATGAAAAACTCAACAGTATTTCCGTCGAATGTATCTGTACCCATCCCATCTCTAAAAGTCAAAATTTTCAAAGAAGTCAACTATACTTAATTAGGGGCCTGGTGGGATTTATGTTTGGCTTCCTGGGCTCTTTCATTGACTGAGAACAAAGGTTTTGTTTGATTGAACAAAGGCGCTTTCATTGATTTGTCACCCTAAATGAAAAGATTGGGATTTGGCTTTTCACCTTTTGATAAAAGCCCACTTTTGTGCACCAGAAAGTAGTTGATTTTTGTAATTTTTGATACCAGCCAAATAAATACATAACATTTCATTTTACCTAAAAATGCTTTACATTGAAAATAGTCACCATTGCAGTGACTTTTTAACGAACCAAAAACAACCTTAAAAAAAAAATTAACATACAAAGACAATCTGTTTATGAAATATCATAAATGATTGAAGTAACTTGTTCCAGATTTCTATGGCTAAACACATTAAATCCTCCACTGCATTAGTTACATCGTCGAAAGTGACAACTTAAAACTGATTTCCAAAACAATCAATCACTCCCATTCTTCTTAAAGAAACAAAAAGGGTAAAATTATATATCTTCGATTGAAAAGATGATTGCTTGACAATTTAACATAGCTTACATGTTGATCTAAGCCCCTGTGCCGCAGCTCAGGAGAACCATACTTGAACTGCCTCATGTCCACCCTTGCTGAAGATGAAAAAGGAAAATGTAAGACTGAAGGAAATTATGGAAATAGGAAACATAAAAACACATATGGATATTGTTCAAGTGGTGATGAGGTAACACCTCACATATATGAGAACTTATATATACAAAATCCTTATATAAAACAAAGTAACCAACATATGCAACACTTACTAAATTCCCCTATTACTAGTAATTTACATTTTCTCAGTTTATGGTACATTGGTACATGTGGTATGGTTTTGAAGCCATAAAAAAACATAGCAGGGAAGATTAAAAAGGTATGCAATGAGAAAGACAAGGAGGAAAACTGCGGTTGCCTAATATATCCGTCTATCTTCTCGATCTCTACCTTTCACTTATCTTCTCTACCTGGCAAACTGTAGAAATCCACTCCACCTCACTTACTGTGGGGAATTTCAACCGCAAGAATAACAGCAAAGAACTCTGCAAAAGAAAAAAAATAAAAGAAAAGACAAAGAAATAAACCTGTGGTTTCAATTTCCAGTTTGTGCGCAAACATACCATATACAGAACCTCTGTAACTTCTAAAAACTACTCCTCCATAAGCCCTTTTTTTTTTAAAGTCAAGAGGGGGGCAATAACCCTCCCTAAAATTTATTAGAATATCTCAAAAGAAACACTTAATTGTCTGAATTGGCTGAAGCAACCTCTGGAAATCCCATCAGTGTTGCATTTAAATCAAAATCAATCAGATAGTAGAGGATAACAAAACAGTTCATCAACTCGAGGACCTTTACACAGCCGGCACTGAACCCTGAGAGACTTCTGTTGAGACTATAAATCATACACTGGGAAATTGAAGCCCCAGCAAACCAAAATATATAAAGATGTAAGGGTTACTCCACCCATTGCCAACTGGTTTTGGATTAAATTCAATTTCGAAACTAGCAGGTCATCCAACTGTATTAATTATTCATAAATCCCTTAAAACTGAATTAGTTTCTTGCACCCAACTCAGAATGGCATGACAAAAAGTCTATTGAAATGCGTCTTCTTTTTATCAAATTTGAAACCATTTCTCTGGATCTAAAGACCCCAAAATGTGGCTATCCCAGTAATCCATAATTCCTTGACTTGCATGCTCATTCTCTTTAAAAGCATCTTGTCAAGAAAGTCATGTAATCTCCTTGATAGTCAATGTGAATTTGAAACAAATTGAAGAGCCATTGCCATATGCGCTTAGCAAATGAACATTGAAAAAACAAGTGATTAGTTGTTTCATGCAATGTTTTAAAAGGCGCGGGCGTAGGTCGAGGCGTTTTCTTGTTGAAAGGCGAGGCGTAAGCCTCAAGGCGCTAATGCGCAAGCCTTTTGTGCATTATATATTTAAATTAAAAAAACAAGAAATAATTAAAAGAGACATCTAACACTAAAAAGAAAAAAATAACAATCACATAATCACCTTTTGAAGTAACAAATAAAATTCAAATAAGCAAATAGATAAATATACACTCAGCACTTTGTCTTATCTTTCTTGCTTATGTTTTCTAATGGCAATAAGAGTGCATATAATAGCAAAAAGTTGAAATTTTAAGTTGAAGTTTCATACATATAATACATATAGCAAGAATGAGTACAATTATCAATTTATATCTATATAGCATCAACCAATATGAATTTACAGACAAAAAACTATATATTCATGTAAAAGTTATAGCAAAAAGAAAAAATGCAAAAAGCGTCCAAAAGGCGTAAAATGCGCAAAAAGCGTATGAGGCGTAGTAAAGCGCAAAGAGGCGCAAGCCTTTCGTGCATCACGCACTTATTAATGAGCTTTAGTGCGTTTTTTAGAAAAAGAGCTCTGAGGCGAGCATAGGGGTGTTCACGGTCCAGTTGAGAGGACCATTGACCCTTATTTTGGGCCAGACCGTTGCTATCAGTCTCGTGATTTTAAGGACCGGACCGGACCGAATATGCCACCAAGACCAGACCAGACCACTTTAAACGGCCCGGGTGCAGTCGGTCCAAATGGTCTGGGCTTTTTGTTTGGACCTATTTTGTTTGAGCTTTTTAGTAAATTTCAAATACAAATAAAGGCCCATTTTTTAGCCCATTATTCAGCTAATGTTCAAATTTCAATACAAATAAACAGCATTCGCGCCATTTAACAGTGCATTTTTAGCCCATTATTCAGCTGATTTTCGATACAAATAAACAGCATTCCTGTGGCAGAAAAACAGTGCATTTTTAGTCCATTATTCAGCTGATTTTCAATACAGATAAAAAGCATTCCTGTGGCAGAAACGACCATACAATAAGAAATTTGGAATCCATAAAACAAAGAAATGAACATAGCTAATAAAGTCCAATAAATTACAATACATAAAATCTAAATCAATTTGGGTAGGAATAGAATGACTTGATGGGTTTGCATACTTCACCAAATATGATATCCCCCTTTTTGCAGCTTCTGTGATATATAATCTTATGAGGCAAAATAACCAACAACAACATACGGTAAAAGCATTAAAAGAACACAAGTAAATGACTAGTGCATAAAGGAATTATGTAAAAGGAAAGATGAAAGAGTAGGGGAAATTGCGCAGCCGTGTACCCTTGTGTGTTTTTAACAAAAAGAAGACGGTGAAAAAAAGAGAACGAAGAAAATGAGGGAGAACAAAAGAAAAAAAAAAGGAAGGTAAATTCAGTGACAGTGTGACACTAAACCTCTCGCTGCCCTAGACCTTCTTCCTCGGTTCACCCGATCTTAATAGATATATACATACATATATATATGGTTAAGCTTTCAATATGTGTATTATTGTATATATAAGATAGATTGAGAGAAAGACAGTGTATTAGTGTATATATATAAGATAGATCGAGAGAGACACGGACAGACAGATAGAGGCATTGCGAGATAGAGAGTGAGAGAGAACGAGCGTACCTGTGCAATGGTAGATGTAGTGGCCGGAAGAAATCTCATTCTAGAAGTGGTGGTTGGACGGCGAGAGAGAGAGAGAGATCGGCGACCTGTTGGGGGGGAGAGGGGGGGTGGGAAGGGGCGCGCGGTGTGCTGTTGGGGGGGCGGGAACGGGTTATGCAGCTTATGATTTTACCATTTAGGGCTAGGGTTTCTTTAGTTAACAAAAGGTATATATAATATATATTAAACATATATATATATATATGTTTAAATATTCGATCCGGTTTTTAAGAGAGTTTTTTTCTTTGGACCGAAGACTGGACCATTTGACATCGGTCCATTGAAACTTGGAAAAGACCGGACCTTTATACATGTGAAGACCGAAAAACGCCCTTTAATTTGGTCCGGTCCGGTCTTTGCACACCCCTAGGTGAGCATCGATGCGTAAAGGCAAAAGCCTTTTAAAACACTGGTTTCATGTGCTGCAAAGCAGAAGCAACAATGGGAGACGTTACTCATTCCACACTTTCGATGCTTCGTTTCTAAGCACACTTTCTAAGCCAAAATCGATGTTGAGAATCAAGATAAATCCCCCCCACAACTCCTGCAAACCTCATATACTTTACAAGGAAATCGTACAAGTTAAACATGGCTTCCAAATGAGCATGTTACAAATTTGGGATAAAACTGAATATTTCTATTTTGACGCCAAATACTTGGGAAATTGTCTTCATGCAGTTGCGGAAAATGCCAACTCCCTTGAAATAAAGTTGGTGACTTGAGCTTTGAATTTAATAGAGACCCTGCAAAATATGCTACTGCACCTCCAAGCCACTTCTCTTGCTAAAAATCGATTTCATCTATGAGCCAATTAACATAATATACAATGAAATAATTCATCAGCAAACAAAGTTGTATTATGTCTACAAGCAATTAAAAAATGAGTTTATTGGTGTAAAAAAGACAACAAGTTTCCTTAAGAACATACCTTTGTAGCTTTCTAAGATTGAATCAAGCTTCAACTTGATCGAGTTTGCACCCTTTTCAAATATTTTTAGTCCTATAAAGGTCTGATTCCTACAGTTTATTTCTTGGGATTCTATCCAAACCTATGATCTGGTTTTGAGTCTAACTTCTTAGTTAAATTCATGTAGCTTCTTCTCAATTCCAGATAAGAGAGCTCAGAGGAAGGATCCAATAAGGTTTCCTTTTAAGACCTTTTGTCTCTTTGCTTACTCATATTTACTCGCTCCGTGCCACAGCTCCACTAGGCCAATTTAATTGCAAATTAGTATCTTGATAGATCGAAGGCGATTGCACAACAGATCAAACTGTTCCCAGTAAAATTAATACCAAGGAGAAGCTGAAGGTACTACTTAAGCCTTTATCTCCTCCTTACGCCATTATGCGTAGGCAAGCTCAGTGTTCTGAAAGGCGGCCACCTGGCACCTAGGCATTTGATTAATTGTTGGATGAAATAGTCGGATTTAGGCGGCCTCATTATCATGCAATGCAGGGCCTAGGCAGATAGACTAAGTATCTTTTCTTTTGTTTCTTTGCTAAAATTTTTTTTTTTAAGAAAATGGGAAAAAACCTATCAAACATCGTAAGCAAACCCATCTTTCACTTCTCCCATTCACACCAAAACCTAGCCCACTGCTGCTATAAGAATAGGAGGAGGTGAAGAATATCTCACTCCGGCTAATTACAAAATTAACATTGTACCTTCTTTTGTCAACCTTATCTTGGAGTCACTCTGGCTAATTAAAAAAAAAAACATAGGGAAATGGGTCTAAACAAAAGTTCATTATTGAAAGGAAATTGAAAGAAAAGACAATGGGAAAGTTGCCTACATGAACATAACCATGTGCATTCCTTAACCTTGCAATTGCTAACTTTTACATTACGGTTTCATTTAAGTTTTCTTCCGTTGGAATCCATTCTTTAATCACCTTCCATTCTTCAATCCATGTTTCTCTGACAATTGTGATTTAAGTTATTTACCCTGTGGTACCCATAGCATCCATTCACGTTTTAAGGTTTCTTTCTATGGGATATATATATATATATCTTGCACCAATCATTTATTGCTTTAGTAAATTTGGTTCTTTTATCATTTTCTTTTAATCATGCTGTTAGGAACCATCTCTCCCAAAGCTTAAGCTGTTAGGAGAAGGAACCATAATGAATATCATGCATAACACCCTCCTTCACGTGCGACCCTATACTCTCTTAAGCTATTAGGAAAAGGAACCGTAATGAATACCATGCTTAACACCCTCCCTCACGCGCAACCCCATACTCGCACGTGGAGAGCAGACAAATTTCGAATTTCGGATTAACAAATGGGGAATGGAGGTGCCAAGGCTTGAACCTTGGGCCTCCCGGAAATCCAACCTCTGATACCATGTTAGGAACCATCTTTCCCAAAAGCTTAAGTTGTTAAGAGAAAGAACCGTAATGAATATCATGCTTAACACATGCCTTGATGTGTTCTTAAGAACAAATTGTTCTGAGCTTTGAAGTCTGGTTGTTTCAGAATATAATTGCTCAAAAGTTTACTTTCTTGTCTAACGGCATCATTGTTAACAGGAAAGTGTGCAAGTGAGAGACAGTTAAAGAGGACTGAGGACCTGTTTATAGAATCCGAGGAAGAAGTTGCAGCACTTCATTAGTACTGTTATTCTCTAGGGAGAGAGTGAATTTAGATTAGAACTTTTTTGGTTGAAAATACCAATTTTTTCTATGAAAATTTAAAACATCAGGTGCACGAATTATATGTTCACGGGGTACAAATAAATCTACTCTGAGAAAATTAACAACTTAATATAAATTGTATCATCCCCCACCCGCCCCCCCCCAAAATGCGTTATGACTATCGTCATGGATTTACCCTTAATTCTGGTACTGTTTTGAATCTGCCAAGCATAGAGAGAAATATAGTGACTGACTAACTTCATATCACATGTACACACTGTGTGGGGCCAAATATAAAAAAGAAGGTACAAGAAAGAAAAACTGGGTGATCTTGTTAATTAAAAGGGGGGGGAGACCACTATATTTACCTCATTGCACATACAATGACCAAGTATATAGCCCTCTATCTCCTCTCCACATTTCACTCATCTTCTCTTTCCAGAAAACTACAAATATAAAGGAAATTAAAGAGGCCATTTGCTTTCTTTCCTGTCAATCCTGTATTATATTTAATTTTAAAACCTAAATCAAGGTAAGAAAAAATGTTTGGTAAGCACAAAACACTAGCAACACTTGGGAGTGAGTATATACTAAATTCATTATTTCTTGTACTTTATATGGCATTTGCCCGTTTGTTATAATCAACCAGTCTGAACACTGAAACAAGGGACATCTGTGACTGAAAACTGCAACAGGTGAACATATGAAATTTTTGATAGTTTTCCATGCAAAAAAATTCCAACTAAACACACCTGTAGGGGAATATTTGCTGTCTACAACTTCTTTTAGCCTAATGTTCTGTTTTTCATGGAATATGAAAATCTCTGTCTTAAGTCCCCGCAAAAATCTTTGCCATGCAAAAGAAATCCAAGGAATTGAAACCTTTTCCATGTCAACCAATCAAACACGCTCTAACAAGAGAACAAAAATCACAATCCGAGATTCACATACAGAGAGGGGACTAATTTGTTTTCAAGTAATATAATACATATACCAAACTATATATCCATAAATATTCATAGAAATATAAAAATGACAAAGATACGAACGCATTGACAACTTATTCTCAGTATGCATATTGAACTCCGCAAGTTCAAAACAATCGCATATATCTTCTTTGAAAGATCCTAATGTTTTGGATTGATTGGTGTCCGTTACTAGAATCTGTGAACATTTGGCACAAGGTTGCAAGATTAGTAGCTAGATAATTAGTAATGCGTTTGGTTGCCAAAGTTATCCATGGAAAACATGGCAGAAGGTGGAAATTGTGTACTTATTTGGGACGGAGGGAGTACTCTGCAAAGTAATATGCTAACTTTACTATTGAATAGTGGAATCTTACCTCCCCAAAAAAAATAAAATGGAAGGAAAATAAGGGATTACTCTGCAAAGTACTGCATTTTGTTTTTCCAAAGGAAAGTCTAAGTCAAACCCAGAGTTTCAGGAAAGGGGGATAATTATGTGAATTCAGAATGCAAAAGAGAAAAGGGAAAAGGGGGTGATATTGTTAATTCAAACAAAAATGAAAGAGAAATGAACCTGCGTCACTAGTATTAACCCAAGCCACAAATTGTCAAACCATGTATGTAACCTGATGATGGCTCTGATTCTTCAGCTTGGGCACCTTCATAATCAAGAAAAAGTAACTGCAGGGTTAGAGCTTTGACTAATATTAGTGTGTGACAAAGTAAATAACCAGGATTTATGTGCCTGGCCTCAAGTAGATTTTGTTGACGTGCTCCGAAGTTAATGACCATAACTATAGAGAGAGAGAGAGAGAGAGAGAGAGAGAGAATAGAAACAATGAAGAAAGAAACTCGTTTGATTATCTGAAGTACAAGATCGAGCTTGCCACTTATTCTTCAAAACATTACAACTGTGGGCTTTCTCTCCCGCTTAGATTGATGGAATGCCATCAAAAATCAAGTATAAGTTTTTTACAAAGAAATAATACGTACCCTGAGATTTACCTTGAAAATTATAAAGACAAACTTTGCATCCTTGACTTCAGCATGTTGAGCCTTCAGTTAAAACAGGCTAGTAAAACTCCTTTAATTGCCGGAATCCCTTCTTTAGTCCTCTTTCACTGTGACCAAAAAGGTGAAACAAAAATACTTATGTGTACAAGTTAGAGGTATACATTTCTACATTATGTGTAGGAAGGCTACTAAATCTCATAATCACTTGTTCTTGCATCTGCGGATGGTCTAGTTATTGTGCAACAGGGGATTCATACAGAGCGACATATGTACAATACGGTGTGAATCTACAACTTTGGGAGTATTGATAATTTAGTATTATTTATTTTTATTTATGTATGTTATTTTATTTGATATATTCTAGTTAGAGAGGTATTTTAGGTAAGTTAGGAATCGTGTTTCCTTTATATATTAAGTTGCTTTGTATTCAGTTTTATTATGATGGAATAAAATAATAGTCCTCTCTACTTCTTCATGGTATCAGAGCAGGTCGAAACCCTATTCTGGCCGAAACCCTAGCTGGCCAAAACCCTAGCCACAAATTACTAAGGTGCAATCTCAAACGCTAGTTGCTTTGCGTACGAGCACCCACCCAACAATCACACCACCCACACAGAGGTGGTCAGAACCTTCAGACGACCTAACGCCAGAAAGATCACCGGAAACCGAGCCCATACGCGCCTACATGCGCCACCTGCCTGTGCGCGTGGATCTCATGCGCCGACAAATCCAACCACGCGTGACAGCACGTCGCTGCCCCAATCACTGCAACTGTTTTAAACCAAATTCAAGATATAAATTTGCTTGTTCTGAAATTAAATTATTGGTATCTCTCAAAGTTGAATCCTCCTTTTCATAAAGCTGCTCTTATTGTTGTTTCTACTAGCATTTGTTGTCAGTTATGGAAGCGTCGTAATAGGGGTAAATATGAACAGAAGATTGATAATGTTTGGCGGGTTATTTCTAATGAGCAGAGCTCGATTAAAGCATTACTATCCCTATGTCAATTGAAGAGAGCTCGGAAGGATGACCAGTTGATGTTTATGATTTCGGTTTGAAAGTTGATCCTTTGAAAAGTAAACGGTGGATTAATAAGCATTTGTTGTCAGTTATGGAAGCGTCGTAATAGGGGTAAATATGAACAGAAGATTGATAATGTTTGGCGGGTTATTTCTAATGAGCAGAGCTCGATTAAAGCGTTACAATCCCTATGTCAATTGAAGAGAGCTCCGAAGGATGACCAGTTGATGTTTATGATTTCGGTTTGAAAGTTAATCCTTTGAAAAGTAAACGGTGGATTATTAATCCACATATCATAAACTGTCTTTTAAAATTTGCACACACATATATATGTATGCAGGTATAGATGAAGAGATATTAGTAGAATCTTGATGTTTGTAATACTTTAGAGTGAACAATATGGCTACCTTGCTCTCCAGTACTTTCTCACTCCGCAACCACCATTCCTTGCGAAACCCGTCATCACCCATCACCACCAACAAACATAACTTCTACATTGCTCATCAATTAGATGAACCCATTAATTAGACACCAACAAATAGAAATACTAGGAAAGGGGAGGAAAAGGAAAGGGAAAAATAAACACCATGGACAATTCCATCAAAACCAGAGCCTAAAGAACAGAGAAAAATTACCTTCGACAATTCTATCAAACACTTAAACAGTTATATCCTTGTTCGGCTGCATATGATTGAACAAATCATCCAATTATAATACAAAAATAGTGTTAATGATTTGAAAGAAAAACTTACCAAGGTAGCAATTGTCAAGTGTCACTGATGGAACTCCAATGATATTCTTAGCCACCGTTGTTACCCCAACTTGTAGTTTCTTATTTTTAGCCACCGTTTTTAACTCAACATTTTAATAAACAACTACCAGTCATATTCTAGGAACAAATTTCCTCACTCTTATACTATATTTAAAAGAGAATTGGAGAACAAATCCAGAAGCCACCTTGGAGTGTTCTCCTTTTCAATTGTAAATCATGAAAGTAATAATCCAAAGAATTGAGACAAAACACAAAACCATGGTTTCCTTTTTAACTATAAATCAACAATCCAATCATTCGGAAAAAAATTAGAGGAAAGAACTCAAACACCCCCCTTCCCATCCAAATAAAAATAAAAATAAAAATAATACCATTCAAACAAAGATTAAGCACATTTGCAAAAATGAAAGAGCGTCAGTGACAAAGAATAATAAAATCTGCCATCTGGGATAAACCAAAAGGAAATCTATGTGATTAATAATAGCAAGGAACAGAAGAAAATCACATAGCAGCAGAAAATTGCAATCAAACACCAAAATTATCCAATTAGAGTACCGAAAGCCCAATTAACAAATGCATTTTAACTTGATCCTCTGAAATCCTCAAATTAAACTTCATTACTTAGGAATATCAAAAGCTAAATCTGCAATGTAGATTTAACTTGTCTAATGTTCCACTTCCGCTGCAATCCAATAAATTAATTTCCTATACGAGATTCACTCTGTAGAATTTTTGAGAAGAAAACAAGTTCAACATTTACTTCACAAAGCAAAAGAGCAAATGCAATAAGAGGCGCAAAATCACCAAATCTATTGAGGGAAAATCCTATTAATTATTGTTCCAAGTACGCATTTACAAAAAGTCAGAGTAAGTCTGTATAATCTAAAAATAATTTCAATAGAAGAAAATATAAGACATACAGGTAATAATCCCCAAGTCTCTTCCCAGATATGGCAGCCTTGTCCACTATTCTTCTGAACAAGAGGGCAGCACCCAATAAGGTTGGGACCAATTATGTTGCACGTTGGGGCATGGCAAAGAGACACTTATGCTTTTTTCTTCAAGATTGAATGTGTATAAACTTCTATCTTCATGCATTGTGAAGTATATCTTATTCCCCGTGATTCCCGACTCGGATTCTTGAGCAAAAGCAGAGCAACCAGAGTTACGACCCAAGAAGAAAGAGCGATTTTCGAGGCTTTCCACCCTCTCCCAAACCTTTCTACTAACATCCAGCTTGAATACTTCAAAGTCTTGAATCTCAAGAGGCCAATATTCGTCCGCATAAACCTTCCAGACTACATATACCTCACCGCATGATTCAACCAATAGTCTCCTAACCGGGCCATCTTCCATTAATGGACCCCCACGTCCCATTTCGAGTTTCCTAACCGTGAGAGTGGTGGTGTCCACCACCTCAACAATCAAAATCTCCAATGTGCAATCCGTAAGCCCGTAAATCTTTCCATCACAACTTGTAACAACATCAATACCACCATTCTCAATTGTCAAATCTTGCTTGATCCAACAATCAACATTAGTGCTTTTTTTAGGACTAAAAAACCTAAATGTGACTACATCATCTCGAGGGCATGAAATGAATACAATTGTGCAACTAGGATCAACGGGGGACGACGACAATACACATAGGTTGAAGTGGAAGTCCAATGGGGGCAATTGAATTTTCTCCATTGTAGTTGGGTTCAGTAAGAAGCACTCGTCAGAATTCATACTTCTTAAAACCATCCAACCATGAGAAGATGTGCAAATATATTTTCGTCGGAGGCAAGGAATATTCTTGACGTGGTTGTGACCATCTAATATGCTATAAAAGGTCTGGTTTTGTCCTCGCTTTCCATGGAAGAAAACTAACCATGGATCATCTGACCCTCTTGGCGTTGGTGGCAATGACATTGGGTTCCTCCGCTGCTGCTGCTCCTCCTTTTCTAATTTCTCCATAGTTTGTTTATGTTTTGCTGAAACAGAAAGTAAATTCAAGGATCTTTCATTATCTCACCCAAATCCAATATGCCATTTGTAATAAAGAAATAGACATGTTACTTCTATTTACAATCAAAAAGGTTGTAATGCTTCCAGTTAGAAGCATAAAGCAGATACATTGCAACAAGTTGCAACTGCAAACGGAAGGGACGAAAAGGAAATAGTTGTGAAATTTTAACAGTAGTAAGGTACATTTGGAAGATCAATTTTTTTATTTATAATGGGGTTGAAAAGAATATTTCTTTTTGACCTTGGGACATTAGCAACCAACCATCTTTCGAGAATCGAATTTTGGCATTAGCTATTTTTGGACTAACATAGGTAGTGTTATAAATTGGGTGGTAGAAACCGTAAAATGAACCCTCACATCCGCAGTACATGAGGAGGGGAAATTGAGTCATGGTTGGGAATGACGTTAAAGATTTGATCAACGGCACGGGTGAAGGGATTGGTGGAATAGCTGATCGACAACTTCCACAAACAGAGCGGAAAAAAATACAATCTCTTGCCAAGAGACATGATCCAATCAATCTTAAAACATCCACAGGAAGATTGTCCATGGATTTATTTGTCACTTCTGCAATCTTAGTAGGTCTCGTCCGCAAAGAAAAGCCTAGATTTTGGTTTAGAAATCATGACGGCCATACATATATAAATAATATTTATGCTGAAAAAATACAGGATAATACAAGAAACAAAAGTGAATGTAATTGTAGAGCTTTCAAATAGTAGACATATTAGAAACAACAATTTTGGACCAGTATCTCCCAGTTCTGCAACTAGAACCGCCCAGGGACTGCATCTTTTTAGGAAAATGTTTTGGACCACATCCTCAAAATTTTCAAAGTCAGGACCGGATCCTAAAAATTACTTTATTTCCCCAAAGATGACACCGAAGTAAAGAAATCAAAATATAAGTAGTTGTTTGAAGCGGATTAAGTATTTATTATCAAAAGTCCCACAACAAATCTAAATTTGATCACCCAAGAACTTTAGCTCCAGTCCCATTCCCCTCCCCCCCTTTCGCTTGTAGTCGTAGTCCTAAAAAACTTGTAGTAATCTTAACAAGAAGATACTTAAACCTTCCTGATATTTATATGCATTTATATATTGATGAAAAAATTAGGATCATCCCTAAGTATAAACTTTTTTAAGCTGCGGCCTTGGGAGAGGATACTACAACCAGTATCTCCCAGTTCTGTGATCAGAATTGCCCCAACATCGCATCCTAAAAAATTTCAAAGTTAGGGGCGGGATCCTAAAAAAGTTGTCTTTTTTAATTGATTGAACTTTAATTCCCCAAAATTCTGTCTTTACGGCTGAATGCAATTTTTCTAAAAATTACTTTTTTTCCAAAATCATCAAATTTACTGAATTTCTAAATAAAGTTAATAATTTTAATTCATAAACATGTACTCCACTTTACAGTTGAATTCCTCCTTAGAACTACATAAAGATTTTTCTTAAAAAAAATAAAAAAAATAAGCACGCATGTGATTCGATGAAAAACCAAGGAATCTAAAGCCAAATTAACGTAACATCCATATTTTGATTCAAAGAACACAAAAGGTTACATACTAATATAAAGAAAACGAGCCTAGGGCTCAAGGAAAACTAACTTACATATTTTCGATTCGGAATTGCTGTAATATTTGGGGAAGAAGACAATGAACGAGTTTGTTTTAATTTTGTAAATATGTATATATATATATTTTTTGAAGGAACAGTATTATTTATTTAATTCCCTTTATGATTCGGATTTTGGAATTCCTTTTCCTTTTCATTCTTCATCAACGGTTCGTTTGATTCACAAATTTTAGTATTTGACAAAAAAAAAAAATTTATTTAACAAATATAAATTTTAGAAAATCTTTTCTGAGGGAGAGAAAAGTAGAAAATAAAATTATTCTTTTATGAAAAAGATAACTTGACCTAAACGCAAGAAAAAAAATTTAACAAAAAATTTAATTTTTCACTTCTATAAAAAAAATAAGAAAAATGATTTTTTTTTCGCGAATCAAAAAAGCTTAAAAGTTGTCGGCGCATTAAACCCGAATGCGTTGTATTTAATTGTGTTTGACTCGGTGGCGAAATATAAAAGTACCGGTGTAAAGGCCACTTACTTTTTTTCTCTTTTTTCTAATTTGGGTCTCTACTTTTAGGTTTAATATAATCTTTTTTGGGGAATTTTGGAATGATGTTATTAAAATGACTTGCGTGAATGAAAGACAGCTTATTTGTACAATCTTTTTTGGACTGTTGTTAGTGCAGTGGTTGAAGTAAGGATGAGAGCGTTAGTTCGTGCTGAGGTTGAGGTGAGAGGGGCATTGCAATATAGAGAGAGTCAATCTTTTTTTATTTGTGTGTTGACCCCATTTACCTTTTTATTCTTTTATTTAATAGTGCTAGGGTTATTGATAAAAACACACATGATAGTTTTTTTGATTATGCAAAGTTAAATTTACAGTTTTTATTTTTTAATACATAAATACTTTTTTGGAGGGAGTTCAAGTCACGCCTGGTATAAAACAAAAAGTTTTACACACACTAATAACATTATCTCAATTTCATAATTTATTAATCTAGCCGTTGAATTAGTTTATCATAATATCCAATAAATGTGTGCAAAAAATTAAAGTAGTGGGAGATGCACATGTCCCACATCATAATCATCATATTATAGAGTCTATTATGAGCTTTGCAAAAATTAAGTAAAAGTAATTATAGTGACCATATGGTTACAAATATCATAATGTTTTGAAACTTTGCATGCTTCATAAACATAGAAAAAATAACTTATCTAAATGTGGAACTAATAAATTATGAATATGATAAAAAAATTATAAATAGGTGTAAAATTTCTTAATCTTACACCAATATAACTTGAACCTTCCTTTATTTTGTATTATATTTGTATTAAATGGTAATAACAGATCGTATAAGGTAATTCGTTAAGATAACGAATCGGGTTTGAATATAATTTTTTCACCCGTCCTTATTTACATGAGTACTAATAGCACCTAAAACACCAAAAAAATACGCATAACACGACTGTAATAAACCATTGTCAAGTATTCCCAATTTTTCTAGTTAAAAATTGAGGGAAGGATATTGAAATTCAAACCCAATTATAAATTGATGGAGGAGATGGAAATCCAAATCCAAGTTGAGATTGAAGATAATCAGTTCTAAAAGAATAATCAAATGAAAAAGGAAAAATAATTAAATAAATAAGGCATTATTGCTCTATCCCTTAGTTCCATTCAATTCACTTCTTCCAAACCATAGGACAAATCAGACATGGCATCCTCCTCTCTGTCTTCTGCAGGTAAATTTTGAATATTTTTATTTTTATATTTGTTTATTATTTAGTCTTCTAAATTAAAATTTGTCTCGGTTTAACATGATTTCTTTTTCTTTTTTTGTACGTGGACGGTAAATTTTGGAGTGTTCAGTAGAGACGTAGACAAAAACTCGAGTGAGTCTAAATTTATTAACCTTACATTAATTACGGTCAACATGACCCTCTATTACTATTGGTCAAAATTTCGTATTAAATCCACGTAATCAATTGCTCTATGTTATTTGAAGAAGTATAATAAGGAGTTAACATACAATATAAAATCAAATTTACATGGGGCAAGCAATAAATTTAAGACAATTCTGAACATAATCAATCATTTGACTCAAATAAAGCAATTTATATGGCTATCTTTAAAGGATTCAAAACCACTAAATTGTCATAATCATATTCCCTTAACTTATGGGATATGATCCGTTATTAATAGGAATTTCCTTATTTGTATTTATAGCCGTTAGCTTTATTTGTATAAATACCTCTCTTGTATTAGAATTTAAGTGTGCAAAACAATACATTCTTTTCTTGTGTTTTATACAAGTTCAATATGGTATCAGAGGAACCTAAACTCTCAATTCAATCCTATCACCAATGCTCTAGCTTGATCTCTATCCAACTATCCACCACAAATATTTTACTTTGGAAGGCACAAATTATTCCATTCATTCGAAGCCTTGGCATTAAACATCACATCACAAGCTCTCAAAAACCAGTTAATGAGATCATTGACTCAGCTGGGAAAACTATTCAAAACCCAAATAAAGAACAATGGGTTTTGAATGATGATCTACTCACATCTTGGCTTCTTGCGAGCATGAAAGAAGAGACCATTAGGGTGATCCACGGAGGGGATACAACTTATTCAATATGGAGCGGAATACACGATCAGTTGTTGCCTAACACCAAAGATAGTGACACCCAACTTAAAAATAGCCTCTACGGTTTAGAGAAAGGAATCGCTCTTTGGATGAATACATTCGAAAATTCAAAAAAATTATGATAGATTTGATGCCATTGGAAAACCATTATCCAATGTTGACAAAGTGTTTCAAGTCTCACGAGGACTTGGAAATAAATATAAAGAATTATGAATTACGGTTCTATTAGAACCATCATATCCTTCATTTAATCAATTTATTATGTCTGTGTAAAATTTCGAGCAGGTTTTTCGATATGAAGAGAAGTCTTCCATTGTTGATCATAATCAAGCATTCTTTGGACAAAAAGGAAGAGGGAAAAATATGCAAGAAGGAAGAGGCAGAGGACGTGGACGAGGTCCTAACACATCACAGAGAAATCCAAGCCACTATAATAGAAATAATTATTATAGTGGAAATACTACAGCCTCACACTCTATGGCGACTCCAAAAATCAAAAATAATTGAAAAGCACCTGCAAATAACCAACAAAATCAAAGCAAGGAAAGATGTCAAATATGTAATAGGACAAACCATAATGTTGTATCATGTTATTATAGGTATGACTATGCCACATATGAAGAAAATGCTCAAGAAGCATTGGCTGCAATGACACTCAATGTTAATATTGATCCTAATTTTTATGCTGACTCTGGAGCAACGGCTCACATGACCAACCAAAGAGGTAATCTTGAATCTTTAAAACCTTATTTTAGCAATAATAATATCTTTGTTGGTGATGGTAACGCGTCTCACACCGGAAATGCCTTAATCAATACCTCCCACAATAAACTTTCTTTAAAAAATGTTCTTGTTCCAAAATTCAAAAAAAAAAAATATTATCGGTTAGTCCGCTTATTGATGATAATTCTTGCTCTTTTGAATTTAATGCCTCTAGTTTTGTCATCAAGGATTCAAAGCAACAGATAATAGCCAAATGACATAGACAAAGGAAATTATTTGCTCTTGAAGATGGACAACTTGAAGCTCTGGTTGTGGTACAAGCTAAGGAAGCTACATCAGATGTATGGCATGCTCGTTTAGGACACCCTAATAATGTTTTTTTTAAGAAATTTAGAAAATAAAAAAGTTATAAATGTTTCCATCTGGTTAAATAAGGACATTCTTTATACTATTTGTCAACTTGGAAAGCGCTGTAAACTTTCTTTTCGTACATTAGAATCAATTACGAATTTTCCTCTTGAAAAAATCCATAGTGATTTATAGGACCTGCTTCAGTTATTTCTTCCCAAAAATTCAAATATTATGTGATCTTTGTTGAAGATTTCACCCAATATACTTGGTTGTACTTGTTACGTCACAAATCTGATTTTTATTATTGCTTTCTAAAGTTTCAACTGTTTGTTGAGAATTATTTTGGCAGAAAAATCAAAAGTTTTCAATGTGATGGTGGAGGTGAATTTACTTCAAATGACTTCTCCAACCATCTCAATCAATGCAGGATGAAACAACAAATTTCTTGTCCCTACACACCAGAACAAAATGGTTTCGCATAACGAAAACATTGTTATATTGTCGAGACTGGTTTGACCCTTCTTTTTCATGCCAATATTGCTCTTAAATTTTGGTTAGATATTTTCTTAACAGCTAAATATCTTATTATAGATTGCCTCCCTCTTCTATTGGTAAAGATACCCCCTATTTTAAATTATTTGGTAAGCATCCTAAATATTATAGTTTGCGCGTGTCTTTGGTTCACAATGCTTTCCATATTTAAAAACAACCAGCATGCACAAATTTTAAAAGAAAACTATTCCTTGTGTTTTCTTAGGATATAGCTCACTGCATAGAGGTTATAGGTGTCTTGACCCCAAATTAAATTGTGTGTATATTTCTAGTCATGTCGTTTTTAATGAAAAATATTTTCCTTTTTTAAATAAAGAACCTCTTTCTTCTCAAAATCTTGTTATAACAAAATTTCCAATTTTTGATGAATCTTTTTCAGGTAAATCAAACGAGAATATTAAAGCACCTATGATCCCTTTGCCTACTGTCGCAACATCTCACTTTGATATTTTGAAATCCCTCCTAACTATTATCCCACTCCACTAATGATTCATAACTCTCCTCCAGATTCTCCTCTCTGTACTCCTAATGATCAATCATGCACCCGCCCATTCCTTACATAACTCCACCACCTCCTTGATAATCAATAACTCTCATATTTCTCCTCATACATCTTCATCCAATGAACCTAGTGCCTTCCCCAATGCCCCGTACGTACAAAACATCCCCCACCCTACCTTAATGATTACGTTTATCCCACTAACAAATCTCACCAGGCTCTTCTTGTCTTCATAAATGAACCACCTTCAACAATTCTCTCAAACACTTCAACAGTTATATCCTTGTTCGGCTGCATATGATTGAACAAATCATCCAATTATAATACAAAAATAGTGTTAGTGATTTGAAAGAAAAACTTACCAAGGTAGCTGTTGTCAAGTGTCACTGATGGAACTCCAATGATATTCTTAGCCACCGTTGTTACCCCAACTTGTAGTTTCTTATTTTTAGCCACCGTTTTTAACTTAACATTTTAATAAACAACTACCAATCATATTCTAGGAACAAATTTCCTCACTCTTATACTATATTTAAAAGAGAATTGAAGAACAAATCCAGAAGTCACCTTGGAGTGTTCTCCTTTTTAATTGTAAATCACGAAAGTAATAATCCAAAGAATTGAGACAAAACACAAAACCATGGTTTCCTTTTTAACTATAAATCAACAATCCAATCCTTCGAAAAAAATTAGAGGAAAGAACTCAACCCCCCCCCCCCCCCCCCCACATCCAAAAATAAAAAAAATAATAACAACAACAACCATGGGCGGAGCTACATTGGGGCAAGTGGGGGCGAGCGCCCCCACTTGGTTTTGGATTTTTTTAATTGTATATAGGGTATTTTTTGAAAATAAAAATATATATAGAACTTATACTTGAAGGTAACCAAAGTGTAAGGGAACAAAATTATATATAGGGGTCTTATTTTTCGTAAATGCTTATCAAGTTTATAAGAGGCGATCTCTTATAAATTCATCAATTTTTCCTCAAAGTTCCCATGTGGGAGTAACTCATTTTCATTTCATTTTTCTATTCAAGTAACTCATTTTGAGTAATAATTTTTCATTCACCCCATAATTATTTTGAGCAAATAAATATACAATTTCAATGTCCTCACGGAAGAAAATATGAATCTATCATAATATTTCACAACCAAGTGTGAGGTTCCACTAAAAATTACTCTCAAAATTGCTCTAAAATGGTATTTTACCTATTTTTCCAACATTACCAAGGTAGATCCTTTCTTAAATCTACTTTTTAATATTAGGTATAATTAAATTTCTTAATTACTTATATAATATTAATTGTGATTCTTCATTAATTGCATAATATTATTAATACTATTATATTTGTATTATATTATATTATTGTAATTTCTCGTAATTGTTTACATTCTCTATTTGAGCTGTACGAAGTATTATTATTAATACTATTATGTCTACGTTCAAATTTTATGGCTTTAAATATATTTTTGTGTGTTTTGAATTTCGCCCCCACTTAGCCAGATTCCTGGCTCCGCCACTGACAACAACACTAACAATAATAACACTCAAATAAAGATTAAGCACATTTGCAAAAATGAAATAGCGTCAGTGACAAAAAATAATAAAATCTGCCATCTAGAATAAAGCAAAAGGAAATCTATGTGATTAATAATCGCAAAGAACATAAAAAAATCACATAGTAGTATAAAATTGCAATCAAACACCAAAATTATCCAATTAGAGTATCGAAAGCCCAATTAACAAATGCATTTTAACTTGATCCTCTGAAATCCTCAAATTAAACTTCATTTCTTAGGAATATCAAAAGCTAAATCTGCAATGTAGATTTAACTTGTATAATGTTGCACTTCCGCTACAATCCAATAAATTAATTTCCTATACAAGATTCACTCCATAGAGTTTTTGAGAAGGAAAATAGTTCAAATCATTTACTTCACAAAGCAAAAGACCAAATGCAATAAGAGGTGCAAAATCACCAAATCTATTGAGGGAAAATCCTACTAATTATTGTTCCAAGTAAGCATTTACAAAAAATCAGAGTAAGTCTGTATAATCTAAAAATAATTTCAATAGAATAAAATAAAAAGACATACAGATAATATTCCCCAAGTCTTTTTGTGGATATGGTAGCCTTGTCCACTATTCTTCTAAACAAAAGGGCAGCACCCGATAAGGTTAGAACCAATTATGTTGCACGTTGGGGCATGGCAAAGAGACATTTATTCTTTTTTCTTTACGATTGAATGTGAGAATCGGCAAATGCAGCCCCCGAGTCTCAACCATTCATCGGGGGCTTGAAACGTCAGAACGGATTTCGTCGTTCTATTTGCTTCGATAAGGTAATATAACAGGTTATATATTCTTATTTTTATTTCTAAATGCAAAGGGGTTTGTTTCAGAGTTGCCAATACATTTTACAAGAAAACGGACAAAAAAATTGTGTGAAGGAAAAGGCCAAAGCAAGCCTTTTAATTACACAATGGTCTAAAAATAGGGATTCTATAGGGTTTGGAAACTATGTTATGGTTTGGGAAGGTGTTAAATACCCATTCTGTCCTTTTGGTCTCTAGTGGCTTTATATGTTTATTCTATGTTGAAAAACTTGGATACTTTTACTAATAGTCTACTTCTTCGAAAATAATTTACAAGAAACCCTAATCTTGGAAAAAAGGGGAAAATGGTGAAAATCTTTGTGTTCCGTGATCCGATATTTTGGTTTTGTTTGGAAATAAAGTACAAATGACAAAGTTTATATGTTTTGAGTTTAAAAGAGATGTTTCGATTTTTTCTCCGATAACAATATTGGTTTTCTCGTTTTGGTTATTTCGAAAAGGTTCGAATCTTATTGGAACTGATTTAATATAGAATTGGACTCTTTGAGGGGAGTTTGTCAAATATATTGCTGTCTATAGGGAAGACAGAATGTATCCGAGTTTAATTCCTAAGTAAATTTCATTGATCCAGGTTTTGAAAACCTAGTTTTATTCCAATGATAATGTACTTACTTTTTCTAATTTTATAAAAGATTTTTATTAGGGTTTTATTTTGAAAACGATAGACTATTTATAACTTTACATTGAGTTTGTTCAAATAAAATGCGAACAAAATAACAAATATAAAGAGATAAAACAAGTACAAAAGTATTTAATTTTAAAATGCTATGAGAGACGTTCTTTACCTTCCCGACGATATAAAAGAATAAAAGAGAGAAAATATAATATGACAGAGAAATCTCCAGTGATAATCAGCTTTTCCTCTTTAGATATTTTCAAGAATTTGAATCTAGAATGAGACAAGCCGAGTGTCGAGAAGAGATTCGATAATTCTTCAGAAATCAGATGATCGTAGTATAGATTTGATAAAAGATCATAATATAATAATAGGATTTTTTGTTGCAAAGTTGCTGTCCTAAAACCCTTGGAGGTGTTGGGCTATTTATAGTGTAAGGGAGGGATTGTTGCGCGACATTCTCCCAGAAAGTGGAAGTGTCACGCGACATTTGGATCTATGTCATGCGACAAACGGCAGAAGTGACCCTTCTGACAGACTGATTTGTCAGAAAGTGGTTGGTCTGTGTTTAAGGAACATGTCGTGCTATAAAAGGTGGTTTATCACGCGACAAACTCATTTGTCGTGCGAAAATCCTTTTTAAAAATAGGTTTGTTAGTCCAACAGACCTTCCGGAGCTGTTTCAGGAAAGTGCTTTTCCAATAGTATTAGTGTTCTTGCGAGGGTCACGAATTGGGGTGTCTACAATACCGCATCTTTGTTGGCAACAAATTCCAAACAAGAAACTTCGGGAACGGAGAACAAGATATATTCCCCTAGATTTAATGGGAAAAACGGCGTATTTTACTCTCTCAACACGTGCAAGTTTCACACTTTGGGAATGGGTTACAATAGTGAAAACTTCTATGGCACAACGTTGAAACTTCTTTGTACTTGGATTGAACCCATCTTTGATACTTTCTGCGATGAAGAGCTTCATTGGTAGTATCGAGGTTGTAGAAACTTAATATAGGAAATAGAAGGTGAGCAACTCTATCCACGTGCACTAATTAGTTATCTTAAACACAAAATAGTGATAAAGAATTTTTAATATTATTCTTTCTATTTTCAAAATAGTTTGGGCTTTTTACAAATTTAGTTATGCAATTTATAGTTTATTTATGTCATGAAATCAATGCCTTGTTGCTAAATTTTTTGTATGTGATTGGTTCCAAATTTCTAGAGTGTGTGTTTTGTGTTCACTTGTTACATAAGTGCACATATCTTCTTCTAGAGTGGAAAATTGAGCAATTTTCTCTTTACTACTATAAGGATTAGGCTTGAAAAAATTCTTATATAAAAACTGCAGTTGGGTCTCGAAAATATGAAAAACGCAAGGGAGAGTATGTGTTTTCTATCCTTTGCCAAGTTTTCCAATGAGAACATTAGAGAAATCAATCACACCCTTAAGGCCCGTTTGGTATATGTTTTGGGAATGGAATAGGCATCGTAGATTCTTGGAAAGCTTTTTCTCCTGGCATCTAGGATGCCTTGCCAATGTTTGATTCAGACATGAATTTTTCTTTCCCATAACGTTAAATTACCTCTCTATATTTTGCTCAAACGAGAATATGTGTGAATTACCAAAATATTCTTCATTTTATAAAATTAAAAGACAATGTTCTAACAATTTTACAAAGGAATTTTCTTATTAATAGTTGGAGGCAGCCTTGAAACTAAAGTAGGAAACATGGCTTACAAAATAAATATAACAACTAGTGTCTTCTTTATGAAAGCAGCCATTGTGCTGAAAAATGGATCGTTGGTAGCCATGATAAAAGGAAGCATTTGAGAAATCCTTTTCAAATGGTTTATGCTATCGATCTAGTTATAATTTTTAATGGGATGGTTTTGTCTTATATTTGCTGGTTGAACGAATAGAAAAAAGGGAAGAGGAGACGGGGGAAGGATGCGCTTACTAATATTAGCTTACATATTGTATAACCCCATTTAGACCCTCGACTATAACCTATCTACTTATTTTTTAAAATGGAGATACAAGGAGAATGAAAATTGAAGATGGGATGCTTACAACTTAGTAGATATTCAATCATCTTGGCAGAGTGGAAAGTATACAAGTGGAGAGTTGGTTGAAGAAGAATGGGATTGTCTGTCTCATGCTTAAAGCTCTATTATGAAATTTCTCAATCAAATCCTTGTTTCAAACAGGCAGATACACAATGTGGTTTCTTGCTCAACTGAATTGTTAATTCTTTTCATCCCTCCGTGGTCTTTCTCATTTAAAGAAATATTAAATCATTGAAGGTGCAGAAATTAAGATGAGGTTTTGTTGGAAAATATAAACTGCTGAATCAAAATTAAATAAAGTAGAGAGTACACCGGGTTGAGTCGCGGACTAAGTCGCTCTCTTTAAGACGTTTCGCGGCTCTGCCCGGAATTGTGCTAGCAGTTCTAAATATGCCACGCCGTCCCCAGGATGAAACAGCCCAGATACCCTCTGTACGAATCGATATGCACTTATTCGATCGCTCGACAATAACACTCTTTTAATTGCTCGGGATCGGAAAAAATATTTTACTGCCGGTGAGAAAAATTATTTCTGCCGGAAGATCATTTTTTTTTTTTTTTAGGAGAGAAGAATTATGTCTGCCGAAGACACAATTGCTATATAAATTGGCCGAACCTCTTTTTTTTTTTATTTTTTTTTTTTTATTTTTTTTTTCAAACTAAGGAGAAACCAAGAAAGTCTTCAAAGAAAATGCATGTTTGGTTTCAAAGTCAAAAGAACAGCAAGGGGAGAATTCGGAAAGGTGTTGGGTGGAAGAAACCAAGAAAGTCTTCAAAGAAAATGCATGTTTGGTTTCAAAGTCAAAAGAACAGCAAGGGGGAGTATTCGGAAAGGTGTTGGGAGCAATGTTTATTTATTTAATTTAATAAATAAAATTATTTAAATGTATTTTGTATAAAAATTTAATACACTACACAAGACAAGCCCAAAGCCCGAGCCCGGACCGGACCGGGTCGGTCGGCGCGCGTGTGGAGAACCACATTCATCCAAGTCCTCACCCAATAGCACAAAAGTCTAATGCCCAAAGGGCTCAAGCCCTTAAGCAAATTCTTCCATTTATAAACCCATGAAAGGTTTTATATCTCTCCTATGTGGGACTTGGGATAACATCACAACACAATAAATCATTTTGTCTTGGTTTTATTTTTCTTTAAAATACACATAAACTCCAACAATCCCCCACTTGTATTTTAGGGAAAAACTTTTTCATCGAGCATATTCCATAGGACAGTGCATAAGTAAAGGTATTTTTCAATTTGAACCTTTGCGTAGTGTTTGTGTTTCAGACTATACTAGAGTAACTCGTAGTTTTGAACTCTATCTCTGACAATCACAACACACACTACCCCCAAGAGTGTTGTCCAAAAAGCCAGCACGTTATGGCCATGTGCTTATATCCCGGTTAGTGAATGCTCTAGAGAATTTGCCCAAAATTCCATAGGAAGCGACCTCTCTTCCACATTCACATAGGTAAGTCTATCAAGAGTACTCTTGTAGCATCGGTACCCCACTCCACATAGAGCTATAGAACTCATTAAGAGCTAATGCTCAACCTTTTCGCCGCTTCAAGATATCATGCTCTATAGGGATGAGATAATACTACATGATTTCTAAAATATCACTTGTAACTTGTTGTTTACCCTTTGAACCTATTTCTTGGGATCTCCAGTCCATAGGTTGGGTTACCATTACAGTGACTCAAATCCCGTTGGGCGTTAACCCCATCCCTTTCGAGGTGTTTAACACCTTCTCTCTCGTTAGTCCTTTCGTCAAAGGATCAGCCAAATTTTTCTCAGACCGCACATAATCCACTCTTACAGCACCATTGGAGAGTAACTCTCTAACCGTGCTGTGTTTACGACGAATCTGTCGTCTCTTACCGTTATAGTAACGGTTCTGAACTTTTGCAATAGCCGCGGTACTATCGCAGTGGATAAGGACAGCTGGTATCGGTCTCTCCCATAGAGGGGTATCTGCAAGAAAGCTTCTCAGCCAACTTGCTTCTTCACTAGCAGCAGCTAGTGCTATCATCTCTGACTCCATCGTAGACTGGGCCAAAATGGTCTGTTTCTTGGATTTCCAAGAAACCGCACCTCCAGCAATGCTGAAGATATATCCACTAGTGGCCTTGGAATCTTCTGACAGGGTATTCCAGTCAGCATCGCTATATCCTTCTAGGACAGCGGGAAACTTTTGATAATGTAATTTTAGGTCCATGGTTCTTTTTAGATAACGCATGACCCTCTCAATAGCATGCCAATGCTCCATACTAGGACTGCTAGTAAACCTACATAGTACCCCCACTGCATAAGCAATATCGGGCCTAGTGCAATCAGTAGCGTATCGAAGGCTACCAATGATGCTCGCATACTCAGTTTGTCTAACACTGTCTCCAGTGTTCTTGAACAACTTCACACTAGGATCATATGGAGTACATGCTGGTTTACAATCTGAGTAATTATATTTCTTTAGAATCTTCTCAATGTAATGAGATTGATCCAAAGAAAGTCCCTTTTCCGTCCTAGTAATTTTAATCCCTAAAATTACATTGGCTTCTCCCAAATCCTTCATATCAAAATTTCCACAAAGCATGGATTTCACATTATTAACTACATGGATATTAGAACCAAAAATAAGCAAGTCATCAACATATAAACATATAATAGTGCAAGCATTATTCTCAGTCTTATAATAAATGCATTTATCACTTTCATTAATTCTAAATCCATTTGCAATAATCAATTCATCAAATTTCTCATGCCATTGCTTAGGAGCTTGTTTCAAACCATAAAGGGATTTATCTAATTTGCATACTTTTTGTTCTTGACCTGTAATAATGAATCCTTCAGGTTGTTCCATGTAAATTTCTTCTTCTAATTCTCCATTAAGGAAAGCGGTTTTAACATCCATTTGATGCACAACAAGATCATGCAAGGAAGCCAAGGCAATCAAAACACGTATAGACGTTATTCTAGTAACGGGAGAATAAGTATCAAAGAAATCTATATTTTCACGTTGTCTATAACCCTTGACAACTAAACGTGCTTTGTATTTGTCAACAGTGCCATCAGGTTTTAATTTCTTTTTAAGTATCCACTTACAACCTATGGTTTTACAACCAGGAGGAAGGTCTACTAGATGCCAAGTTCTATTTGATTCTAAGGAATCCATTTCATCGTTAATGGCTTCTTGCCAAAGGTCAGCATCTAAAGAAGATAACGCTTCTTGAATAGTGGATGGATCATCTTCTAAAGTGTATGCATAAAAATCAGGTCCAAAGTCTTTAGCGGTTCTAACTCTTTTACTTTTCCTAGGTTCAATTGATGTATCATGGTGCACAGTACTAGTAGGTAAATTAGAGCTAGAAGGTAATGAGCTACCCCCACTATTCTTTAATTTAAAAGGGAATTTGTCTTCAAAAAAGTCTACATCATTAGATTCAATAATAACATGCTTTTTCAAATCATAAAATCTATAGGCCTTACTATTAATTGCATATCCAATAAAAACACATTCATAAGCTCTACTAGCAAGCTTAGATCTTTTAGGATCAGGAATACGCACGTAAGAAAGGCACCCCCAAACGCGTAAATAAGATATATTGGGCCTTCTATTATTTAAAATCTCATATGGGGATAAATTAGATTTAATCTTAGGCACCCTATTAAGAATATGACAAACGGTTAATAAAATCTCTCCCCACCAATGTGAGGCAGCCCCTGAATTAAGTAGCGTAGCAACAATTAATTCGGCAAAAGTTCTATTTTTCCTTTCGGCTTTTCCATTCATTTCAGGTGAATATGGAGCAGTCGTCTCATGAATAATACCAAGTGAAGTATAAAGATTTTTAAAATCAGTTGAATCATATTCGGTTCCTCTATCACTCCGAAATCTTTTTATTTTCTTATTAAACTGATTTTCAATTTCTGTAGAAAATATTTTAAACATATCAATTGCTTCACTTTTATTTTTCATAAGGTAAATATAGGAAAAATCCGAATTATCATCAATAAAAGTAATAAAATACCTTTTTCCATTTCTCGTTAAAACACCATCAAATTCACAAATATCCGAATGAATTAATTCAAAAGGTTCAGTTTCTCTTAAAACAGATTTGTGAGGTGTTTTAGTAATCTTTGCTTGGCTACAGAATTCACATTTTTCGAAATCATTTAATGATAAGGGGGGGATAATTTCTAGTTTACTCATGTTCTTAATAAGGCGCTTATTAACATGACAAAGTCTAGCATGCCACACATTAAATGAACAAATCATATAAGCAGAACTAGAAACAACTTTATTAGCATCGACATTCAATTTAAACATCCCATCACATGCATATCCCTTCCCCACAAATACACCGTTCTTAGTAAGAGTAAACAAATCTGCCCCAATAGTTTGAACAAATCCAGCCTTATTAAAGATGTAACCCGAAACAAGATTCTTCCTAATTTCTGGAGTATGCAGAACATCCTTAAGGATGACAGTCTTTCCAGAAGTGAATTTCAACTCGACATCACCCGTCCCAGCAACATTAGTGGTGTGGGAATCACCCAACAACACTTTCTTATCAACAGCATCAGAATAGGTCTTAAATAGAGCACGATCATGGCAGACATGACGAGAGGCGCCAGTATCTACCCACCAACCTTCAGAACCCGATACCAGATTAATTTCTGTTATCATAGCCACTAAGGGCTCTTCTTCAGTAACATTCGCCTGAGGTACTCGGCGTTTGTTTCGACAATTTCTTGCCATATGACCAGGCTTTCCACAGTGATAGCAAGAGAACACACTGTTATTATTATTATTATTATTATTATTATAGTTAGCCTGGCCATTTCTGTTTTGGTTCTGAGTTTGGTTATTCCTATTCTGGTTCCCAAACCGGATCGCATTATTTCCACCGTTCTGATTTTTCATATTTTTCCGGTTCGGCCTTAGAGCAGGAGGGGTGTTATTCGAGCGATTCTGATTTTGATTACGGTTCTGATTTTTGTTAAAAACAACCAGAACCTCATCATTCCGATCTTGCTTACGGTTTTCCTCTTCAATCCTGAATTTAGTAATCAAACTTTCAAATGAAAACTCTTTAGATTTGTGACGTAAACTATTTTTAAAATCTTTCCATCCAGGGGGTAATTTATCAATCAAAACTGCCACTTGAAACTGCTCATCAAATTTCATCCCTTCAGAAATAATCTCATGTGCAATTTTCTGAAGTTCGTGAGACTGTGTAACAATAGACTTGTCGTCCGTCATCTGATATTTCAGATAACGACTGACAGCGTATTTTTTAGACCCAGCCTCTTCAGTGTCATATTTCTTTTGAAGTGAATCCCAAATTTCTTTTGCGGATTTGCACGGGAGGTAAACATCATAAAGCTCGTCATGAAGAGCATTCAAGATCAGATTTCTGCATGCATAATCATTGTCTTCCCATTTTTTGAGAGTCTTATGATCTGCCTCAGAAATCGGATTAAGGAAGGTGGGTTTTTCTAAAACACAAGCAGATTCCACCTTCTTAAGAGTTAAGTAAAAAAACATTTTTTGTTTCCACCTCCTAAAGTGCAGTCCCTCAAATTTAAAAGGTTGATTTAATGAGCCAGAAGCAGCAGCTTGATTATGTTCATCAGCCATTACAACAGTTATACAAAATAGCAGATAAGGAACGTCTTAAAATTGTTGGAAAATATAAACTGCTGAATCAAAATTAAATAAAGTAGAGAGTACACCGGGTTGAGTCGCGGACTAAGTCGCTCTCTTTAAGACGTTTCGCGGCTCTGCCCGGAATTGTGCTAGCAGTTCTAAATATGCCACGCCGTCCCCAGGATGAAACAGCCCAGATACCCTCTGTACGAATCGATATGCACTTATTCGATCGCTCGACAATAACACTCTTTTAATTGCTCGGGATCGGAAAAAATATTTTACTGCCGGAGAGAAAAATTATTTCTGCCGGAAGATCATTTTTTTTTTTTTTTAGGAGAGAAGAATTATGTCTGCCGAAGACACAATTGCTATATAAATTGGCCGAACCTCTTTTTTTTATTATTTTTTATTTTTTATTTTTTTTTTTCAAACTAAGGAGAAACCAAGAAAGTCTTCAAAGAAAATGCATGTTTGGTTTCAAAGTCAAAAGAACAGCAAGGGGAGAATTCGGAAAGGTGTTGGGTGGAAGAAACCAAGAAAGTCTTCAAAGAAAATGCATGTTTGGTTTCAAAGTCAAAAGAACAGCAAGGGGGAGTATTCGGAAAGGTGTTGGGAGCAATGTTTATTTATTTAATTTAATAAATAAAATTATTTAAATGTATTTTGTATAAAAATTTAATACACTACACAAGCCCAAAGCCCGGACCGGGTCGGTCGGCGCGCGTGTGGAGAACCACATTCATCCAAGTCCTCACCCAATAGCACAAAAGTCTAATGCCCAAAGGGCTCAAGCCCTTAAGCAAATTCTTCCATTTATAAACCCATGAAAGGTTTTATATCTCTCCTATGTGGGACTTGGGATAACATCACAACACAATAAATCATTTTGTCTTGGTTTTATTTTTCTTTAAAATACACATAAACTCCAACAGGTTTGCACACAGATGTTATGTGGATCGGGTTGATTTAGCATTATTTATCGTGATGTAAAGTCTTTTATTCTTATAGCTTTATCCAATTCGAACCATGTCGAGTGTAATCATTATGGCTTATCTCACACTGATCTTAAAGATTAAGTAGGATTAAATTCCATGGATTATTTATAGGGGACATGAAAATTATATGTGCTTCTAATGATCTAAAAATGGATTCTGCGAACCATAGATGTTTTGAGGAAACACCTCTATAACTATAATATTCTGTAGTAGCCTGTAGATTTGATCAGGTTTTACTTGGGACAATGGTAGGGGCACTACACTAAATCTTTGATTTTTTATATAAAATGAAAATTAAGGAGTCTAGGTTTTGAACATTTACGGTGTGTTTGATTGGTTTACATGAAAAATAACTAAATTCCTTGCACTGGAAATCTTTTTATTGAAAACAAGTTGGGGAAGGTGGATATTGGAGTCCATGGAAAAAATAAAATAAACTAATGCAAGTTGTACTATGAAAAATGTACCGGTGCTTTTGATTAATTTACATGGAAAATAACTGAATTCCTTGCAATAGAAATCTTTTCCATGTAAAACAATTAGTTGAGATATCGGATTCCACGGGAGAAGCAAAAAATAGATTATTGCAAGTTGCGCAATGGAAACTGAATACCTGGACAATTAGGGTGTGGTTTAATTTGTTTCTGTGAAAAGGATTGCATCTTTGGAATTGTTTTACATGGATTAGTGTTTGATGGAAAACAAAAGCATTAAGTGGTGTTGGGTTTGGGGGAGGGGGGGCGCACTTATGCAATCAAACACCAATAAAGATGAAAAAATGGAATCTTTGGCATATTTTATTAAAAACAAGTGCAGTCAAACACCCACCTGCAAAAGGAAAATTAAAATAATGTGGTTCTTGATAATTTCCAAAGTTGGGACCTAATAATCAATAAGAATATGAACGAAAACTCTTACCACATAAGCAACAGCAATGCAGAAAATTGACCTCTAATATATAAAATTGTAGGAAGTGCGATAAGCATACACAAGTCCAACCCCCCCTCCCCCCTACCCAAATTCCAACAACCTGTGAGTGCAAAAAAGATGCTTAAGCCTTGAGAAAGTACAATCTATATAAGGACCAAAGCAAAAAAAGAAAAGAAAGTAGGCGGTCTTTTACCAATGCTACCTTTTTTGACATAATCATTGCCTTCATTGCGTTTCCTTTTTCTTTTTGAACGTTTCTCCTAAACCCAAACGTGGATCACTATGTTGACTACTGTTGTTCGCATGTTTTCAAACAAATTATCGTACACAATTGATCACTTTGTCCATGCTAGTATTCAATATTCCCCAAGGGTGCATTTGATTAGCTTGCATGGAAATGGATTAAATTCTTTGGAATTGTGTTACGTAGATTAGAATTCTGTAAAAAAATTAATGCAATCAAACCTAAGTTGTACAATATAATTCTCTTGTTTTAGAGTTTTTTGTGGAGGGAAAACCAGAGAACATTAATTACAACTTTGTCCCCAAATCTCTCTCCGAAAATCGGAGAGAAACGGAGAGAATATAATTTTTTTTAATGAAAACCTATTGCTTTGACTATTTTACTCCTAAACTACATAACATATTTTTAAAATACCATCTATGGTTTTGGATTAATTTTGTTCACCGTAAATCTTAAATTTTTGATGTACCAAGAAATTGGTATAATTTATCATGCTACTTTATAATTTAGAGAGCGTATATTATTACTAATATTAGTATTTTTAGTATTTCTCACGTGTTAGAAACGAATTGAAAAATATTGAGAAAAATGGAGAAATTAAAGTAGGTGAAAACATTTAAAGTATGTCAATACTTCTGAACGCATAACTTTTTTACTCAGAGCTCCAAATTATGCAATTCTTGATCCCATTTTGAAGAATATTTTGAGAGTTACAACTTTTCAGATTGATAATTTTTCAAATTCAACTATCTCAAAGTTTGAAATTGCGACGTAAAATTTTGCAACTTAAAAAAGGCAAAAATTCATTATACTCAAGTATAGGCCGAAGCCCATTCCTACATCCATTGGAACCTAAATAAGAAGCGGCCAATTAAGGAGAATGGACTCAAGGCCTATATCTTGATCGAAGCCCAGCCCATTTAATTAAGTTAAGCCCGAAACCCATCTCAAAATTATAAAATGGGGGAGAAGAGCACACAGCCCCAGGATTTATTTTTGCCGTGCAGAGCGGCCGAATCTTCTCTCTTCTTTATATTTTTTTTCCTTCTTTTGCTTTTTGTTTGGAGATTTGAAGATTGTTTCTTTTAATTTTATTAATTTCTGTTTATTTAATTTATTACATACTAGCATAAATTTGTGTTACGGTTAGGAAGATGATATTAAATATACGACTCCGAAATTCTAATTAATTAATTCATTAATTTTGTTATCTTTTTTAATATTATTTTATTTAGTTTATTACTTTATTTTATTTAATTTGTTTGATTCCCATAAAACCTGTTCTAACTAAATTAGGAGTTTAGTAAAAGATTGACAAGGTAATTATAAAACATACTGTTTGAATATCTGTGAGATCGACCTTTTTTGCGCGCTATATTATCAACCGATTCGTACCCTTACGAGTATTAAAATTTATCATAACAATTATGAGTATTATCTTTCAATGTGACACCCTGAATTCCGTTATATATTCTAGAGATTACTTTAAATTTTAGAAGTTACTTTAAATTTTAATATAAGAAACTACTAATGCTAGAGATTAGTTGAAATTTTGAACAAGAAAAGTTTATTTAAAAAAACGTATTGTTCTAATCTCCTCTTTTTATTTGTTTTGTGCATTTCAATTTCAATTTAGGGTGTGTTTGATTACACAGTTTTAAAATTTAATTAGAATTGTAATTTTTAGAAGGGTGTGTTTGATTACACAGTTTTAAAATTCTATCAAAATTGTAATGCTACAGAATTGTAATTCTAAAAATTACAATGCCACAGCATTCCAATACCATTATTTGGAATGTATCTCCTAATCGTTTAAAATTATATTAGAAATACAAACTTAATTGTTTAACTAATTCAGAACATTTATTTTAAAAAGAACCGTTCAAATTAACTTATAATAGAGTTATCCACAATTCAAGATTAATTGGTCAGATTTCACATATTTAATTCTTCACGTATCGATTGGTCTGGTCACGTATTTAAACTCTTCTTCACATCTTTCCTTTAATTTGAGTTTGGCTGTGGTTTTATTTTTATTATTTTTGTTATAACAATGTCACACCCAAAATTTCTAAAACATGCACCTTTTTCCTATTTTAAATTTGAGTTTATCCAATTTCTTTATGGTAAAAGAAAAATGTTAATGCTGGTGAAATAATATCTGCAAGAGTTTATCTTCATGAAAGTACTTTAATCAACGGGGCATTAAAATAAAATATTATATTAAGTTTTGCATGGGTGGGTTAAAAGTTAATTAAACCTAATTAGAAGAGAATTAACCCAATTTAAAGTGATTGGTAACCAGAAAATATAGATAATTAAGATGAGCAATATAAACCATCAATGAAAAAGTGAGCAAAAGGTAAAATGAATTCCAGATTTGTTTATGGGTAGGTTCCTCCGGTGGTTTTAATTCTTAATCCAGTAGTACATCATCTCTGGTGTGTGTTGAGTATATTAGCTTGAAAGCTCAAAAAAAGATAATACAATTGCAGAGTTTAGGATTTTGCTAGAGGAAGAAGGAGATTTGTGTGGAAGTGATTGTAGAGGGGAGATAATTAATTTCCAAGTTGTAAGTTTTCCCTTCATATTGATAGGGTTACATTATGGTTGGTGAGATATAAAAATTACTATAAGGTTACGTTTGACGTGCATGATAAGAGGGTGTGATAGGATAATTTTATATTATCCCATATTTGGTGTTCGTCGGAATTGAATATCGAGGAAGATTATTTATCCCACGAAAACTTCTTATTCCACCAAGAAAGAGATTGACGAATCCCAACTAAAAGGTGAGATTGTTTTATCCTATTCGGACGAGATTAAATAATCATATCCGCCTCTCAAATTCAGCACATCAAGCACAAAAGGGGTAAACTTGGATATTACTCCAAGATAACAGCCATCCCTAACCCTATCCCTATTCATACTTGTACAAGTGGCGCTCAGCTATCTTATGCTTGTTGGCTGACTAGGATTGGTCAGTTGCCATCACATGTTGGTCGGCTAGTTGTAGTTGCGAGACAATAGTTGGCTGTTATATAAAAATATCTTGCTTGATTGGACAATCTCTTATCTGCAATAATGGGCTTAAGGATTATGAATTATGGGCCGATTATAATACAGATTTTCTAGTCATGCGTAATTTTTACATCCTGCATTTTGAATTGTAATCTTTTATTTATTGAACAAAACAAATAAAAATAAAATCGTAAACATAAAGTAATTAATAGAAATTGTGATTGCTGGCCATACCCAGTACGGAATAAATAGTAGGAAAGGAGGATTTTGGAAGTTTACACTTGAGAGTCGAGCCTATCAATTGGGCTATTGGTGTCCGGCTTGTAGTTGTACACATTCAACCCAAATTATTTTATGCATATTTAAAACTAAACTCGGCTCTAATAAAACTCTTTTTATATATTCAAACTAAACTCATAATTTATTACCGGCTTAAGGCTAGCTGCTAGATTAACCAGCACAATCCAAATATTTGCACAACACTAGTTAATAATTAGTAAGTCCCTGTTTGGTGGCTCTTTTTTTTTTCTTTTAAATTTTAAAAATTTAACTTAAAATCAACTCTACTTTTACAATTCTCAAAAAAACCTTAATTTTATTTTCTCTCTCTAAAAATACTTTTAAAACACTATAACTTTAAATTCAAAAATCAAAATTAAATAAAAAATATATATTTAAAACATACTCGTCGAGATCTATAAAATAAGATCCATTTTGACTATTTTTTGAAATGTTTTTATAAAGTTTTTAGTTGGTTGAAAAAAATTCAAAAAAAAACCAAATCCACTTTTCAACGTACTTTTAAATCCTACCAAAGACCATATTTTAAAAACTCAACTTAAAAACTTAACTCAAAACATCTACCAAACAAACCCTAAGCCCCTGTTTGGTAGCTCTCTTTTTTTTTCCTCCAAATTTTAAAAACTCAACTTAAAAACAACTCTACTTTTACACTTCTCAAAAACACATTAACTTTACTTTCTCTCTCTAAAAAAACTTTTAAAACACTATAACTTTAAATTCAAAAATCAAAATTAAATAAAAAAATATATATTTAAAACATATTCGTCGAGATCTATAAAATAAGATCTATTTTGACTATTTTTTGAAATTTTTTTTATAAAATTTTTAGTTGGTTGAAAAAAACTCAAAAAAAAATCAAATCCATTTTTCAACATACTTGATACTTCTACCAAGCACCATATTTTAAAAACTCAACTAAGAACATCTACCAAACAACCCCTAAGGTTCCATAAACAACAATATGGTTCGAAATATGGAAAATTAGTCACAGGTCCAGTATTTTTTGAACCAATCTACTCAAGGATAAGAAGTTTTGAGCTATTGTTTAAGATCCGATCTTTTGGAATTAGGACGATTTTATGCCTAAAGGACATTTTATTTTTTGATATTTTTAATTATAATTATATTATTATTTTCATGTACTTTGTCAATGTTACCCTTCTTATATATTATTTAATATTTCATATTTTCAACATATAAATATTAAGAAGAAAGTAAAAGTAATAATGCTAATGCATTAATTGATAATTGCTACTAACTAATTAATATTTCTAATAAATTAATAAATATATGAATTGCAAGCATTATCCCCCATCCCCATCCCCATCATTAATAATAAGAAATAATGCTATTCATTGACTCCCCCATCCTTATCATTACCCGTTCCTTTATCTCAATCATAAATGTTCCTATATTCAAGAAAAGATGGAGCTACACATCCAACTAAGCTACATCTCATCAGAATCCATACTAATCATCCTTGTACTTGTAGCCATCATTGCCTACTGCGTTTCTTATATCTTATCAATCATTTTCAACTTCCTGCAATCGGTCGGCATCTCTCATCTCGATTCCAATTAGATCGACGGAACACAAATCTAAAGTAATTGCGTATTTTGTGTGGGTTTTAGGGCAACTTTTTAGGTTTTGGAGAGTTGGACATGGTGGAGGAGGATTTGAGGGGTTTGTGGGTAATGAATTTTAGAAGCTCCAAAGAGATGAATTTTATGACATTCAAGGTATAAAAAGATTGAATGTTTTTCACCTTTTCCTTGTTTTGATTTAATTTTCTAAGAAAATTTATAATTTTAATTTTTCATCTGTGTAAATATCTTTTCATTTATAATGTCTGATATAATTTTCACCTTAGAGGAAAAAATGCCTGTTTGATTTATAATATCTATTGATTTTGTAATGTCTATATGTGTTTGATATAATGCATGTTCTTTGTTGTATAAAATGTCTGCTATGCCTGTTCTTTATTGTATAAAATGTCTGTTATAATGTCTATATGCCTGTTCTTTGTTGTATAAAATGTCTGCGATGCCTATTCTTCGTTTATATGCCTGCTGCTTCTTCATGTATTTAATTTTGAATTTTTGATGGATTAACTTGCTGTTGTTTAAATATTTTTGAATGGGTTGACTTATCTTATGCATTTAATGTTTGTCGTGATCATAGATAATTTGAATTTTAGTTTCCGTTTTTTAAGTGTTTGAATTTATTATAGCTAAATGCTTCTTCATGTATTTAATTTTGAATTTTTGATGGATTAACTTGTTCTTGTTTGAATATTTTTGAATGGGTTGACTTATCCTATGCATTAAATGTTTGTCGTGATTATAGATAATTTGAATTTTAGTTTCCGTTTTTTAAGTGTTTGATTTTATTATAGCTAGATGGCATAATTGGATTAACTTGTTATTGTTTGAATATTTTTGAATGGGTTGACTTATCATATGCATTTAATGTTTGTTGTAATTATAGATAATTTGAATTTTAGTTTCCGTTTTTTAAGTGTTTGAATTTGTTATAGCTAGAGGGCATAAATGGTATTCATCCTATATTTTTATCTAATTTATTTTGTTATATAATTTAAAAAAGTTTTGTCCTAAAATCAAAATGTCGTCCTTTGATAAAAGTTTTGGCCTTCAAACAATTGGCCAAAAATATGCGTCCTTGAGTAGATAGAGAAAGGAACTATTGGCCTTATAACTAAAAGCCCCTTCGAAATATATATTTTAATACAAAATAAAAATGGTTCGGAGGAGGGGTTTAAACCCTAACCACAGTGAATAATTATTGTAAATTATATATTTACATATTTTATAATATTAAAGAAGGAAAAGGAATTCCGAATCTAACTAGAAATTGAATAGAATAGTACTCCATTCCTTCAAATAAATATATAATTATTTACCAGATTGAAACTTATTCATTCATTCTCCTCGTCCCCAAAAATCACAGAAATTCCGATTGCAAATTATTAATCCTCCTCCTCTCTGTACTGGTAATCTTTTATTATTAATAGTTCATTCATCTTTTCCATGTTATTTATACGCATGCATGCTTTTTTATTTGAAAAAAAATATATATTTATGTGTGTAGTTCTAAGGAGGAATTCAACTATAAAGCGGAGTAAATATTTATGAATAAAAATTATAAATTGAGTATTGGGTTGATTTAGAAGTTCAGCAAATTTGGTGATTAACAAAAAAGTAATTTTTAGAAAAATTGCCTTAAGCTGCAAAGACACAAATTTGAGAAGAATTATACTTCTATCAATCAGATATGTATGGGGCTTTTAGTATCAGGTCGCATGAGTTAGTAAACTTTTAAGATGTGGTTGACAATTTATTTATTAAAAGGTTGCGTCCCTGAGTTAATTGCCTATAGCGAGGACTATAATCAGGAGATATTGATCATAGTATCTAGAGATACCGTAAATATTGTGAGGCAAATACATAATATCTTTCAGGGATCGCATACTTTTAAAAAAAAGTTATGGACCCATCCTAAAAAAATTCAAACTTGAGGATTGGATCCTAATTTGTCCTATATATATATATATATAAAGATTGAGAAGGTTTAAGTCTCTTTTTGTTAGGATTACTACAAGTTTCCTAATCAAATCAATTTTTTTTTTTTTTTTTGTGTTTTATAAATTAAAACGAGTTTAAATATACATTAATATCCGGCTCATATCCAATCTATTAAGAAGCCTATATAATCACCAAAAAGAAAAAGAAATCCAAATCCAAATAGAAATAGAAATAGAAATGGAAATTACTCCTCTATCCCTTCCCATATTTCGTTTCTAATAAGTAATGATAATAATATAAATAATGATGAAAGCCCCGGACTAATGTTCAACAAATTCAAAAGACTTAATTAATTAAATTCTCTCTCTCTCTCTCTCTCTCTCTCTCACACACACACACACACACACACACACATCGATACTCGCCAATCCAAGATATTTCTTCTTCTTCTTCTTCTTCTTCTTCTTATTATTATTATTATTATTATTATTATTATCATATTCCTTTTATTTTTTCCATGGGATGAGTGTATTAGTTTTAGAATAAAAAATCCGATTCTTGAATTATTAGCTTTTAGCTTCAGATTACTTTTTTTTTTAATCCAATCACATGCATGCTCATTCATCTTTTCCTTCTCCTTTTATATGCCCTATTTATTTAAATTAAAATGTTTAAACTACTTCTGAGTTGAAATTCAACTCTAATTATGTATGTATGCATGTGTGAAAATAATCTAAAAAGTAGAGTATTAGGTAAGTTTGGGAAATTTGTAAAAAAAAGTAATGTTTAGAAAAACTGCCTTCAGATGCAAAGACAGAAATTTGTTAAAATTAATTAATTAATTAAATTGAATCAAATTTTATAATTGGAGTATCCTTGATGGAAAAATCACTCCAGTAATCTAGAATGGAGTAGTAAATCTAGACCGTTAGTTAAACTATAATTGTATTGCTCAAATTTTAATGTTTTCATCTGGCGTTGGCGCTGATTCATTCACAAATATGTAGGGAATTAGGGCAGCAAACATGCATCACAAACATAAAATTTCTGCACTAAACATTAAACCTTAAGATTTATACTGTTCAATAAAATCGACAGAAAACATACCTTGTATGAGATTTCGAATTAATGCAACGAATACGGTGGATTATATCCTTCTGTTGTTGTCGTCCTAGGGTAGAAATTACGACGCCTCTACGGTGTGCACACACGAACGAGATCAGATCCTTGCTTGGTGTACTAGCGCCGTTTAGGGTTCTTTCAACTATTTTGTATTTCTTGCCTCTAGAACTCTCTTGGACGGCCAAGAAGAACAAAGGTTTCCTTTTAAAGGGGAACCATAGTGAGAACCCTAAGCAACAAACGAATTAGGCCCAAGTCCAACTTGGTCCGTTTTAATTCGTTTTTGATCCAACTCGTTTTGGTGTGCAACCCTGTAGATTTATACTCTTTAGCAGTATAATTAAAAGCCCGTTTTATTATACGAATAGTAAGCGGTCTCTACTAAAACATTACTATTACCCAAAGGGTATAAAGGCCAAAACGACACAACCTTAAAATGATATTCCACGTATTAACTCCTTTTGTCAATCGATATCTAGATTGAACACAAGACTAGGCAAGTGTCATTCTTGTATAGTTCAATCTTTATTTCTTGATTTCTAAGTATAATTAATCTAATACAAATGACACATCATTTGTGCATGGCCATGCAAATATTAATTATACTTATCAAGGGGCCCAAAGATATCTCTCTCATTATATGAGAGTGACAAATCCTATCTTGATCAACCACATACCTCTACATAGTTCATAGTATGCTTGATCATCATCTTTATAATTACTCGGTCAGGAACAACGTTTGATAATGCTTGACATGCTATTCTCTATGTTGGTAACCATGACGATCTCAGGTCTGAGGATAATACAATATCACAAATGGGGAACATCACTGATGACATTATGTAACACTCTTCGCAGTGTCCCCAAAGTGGGTCGGTCCAATACTTTGTTCCCAACAAGTATTAGTGTGTTCAGCTTGATATCTCCATATCCATGACTTATGAAACATAGTCATCAGCTGACCCATACTCTAATCATTATATCAATGTGATCCTAGGTTATTGACACATGATTAGGGACATTTAAATAATACTATTATAACATTACTAGCATCCCACAATCAAGTCACGTACTTGATGAACTAGTATTAATATATATTATTTACAAGAGAATATAAAGTAAAATGAAATAAACTTTATTAGTGACAATAAGCATAAAATATCCAAGTACAAATCATAATTTATGAATGGTTCTAGGACATATCTCTTTCAAGATAAACTATTTGTTGAAATCTAAACCATTTAATTATGAATCGCACGATTCAAATTTAGATATGTTGAGTTATTTTATACGGACAACAGCGTTACTAAGATTGGATAAACTACGTATAAATCCATGAAAAATCTATCTATATAATTGCAATTTTAGTAGAATTCCAAAATTCTTTACAAAAACACACCCTAAATTAAATCACATATATATATAAATAGTTGGAGTCGTAATGCATTTAGGATTTGAGTTTTATTATTATTTTAGTGCGTCATAATAGTTATTTTAGTGTGAATCATAGTAGGTTTAGGATTGGTAATCTAAATTAAGAATTATATTAATTCAGAGAAATTAAGAATTCCAAGTCTAGGTTGGATTAGTATCAGTATGGGTTTTGAGCTCTATAAATAGCCTTGGATGCCATTGGGGAAAAACAGTTTTCTGGGCAATTGAAAATTAGTTTTCCAAAATTAGAATTATTAGCACCATTGTGCTTGTTCTGCTTTTCACTTCTCTTCTTTTTTGTTTTTCTATTTCTTTGCTTCTTGCGCAACCCGCAGTGGATTGCCACTGCATAATACACATCAATATATATATATATGTATTTGTAAAGACAGAAAGATTAGTCTCTTCATGTTAGGACTACTAGAAGTGACCAATGCAACTAAAAGGTGAGGGCTAATGCAACTGGAGCTAAAGCTTTTCGGCAATCAAATTTAGATTTGTTGTTGGATGTTTGCTCACAAATACTAGTGCGCTTCAGAAAACTAGCTAATTTTGTTTAGCTTTACGATACATTAAGTCATTGTTCGATCTAGAATATTATATATATATTTATATGGCCCTCACGATTTCTAAACTTTTGATCTTGGCCTTTTTGTAGGGATGACACAAACTGAGATTGCAGCAACAGATAAATCCATGGAGAATTTTCCTATTAATGTTATAATTTTGATTGGATCACATCTTTTGGGTAGAGATCATATTTATTTCCGCGCTGTTTGTAGAACATGGCGATCAGTTATTCCACTAGTGCCTTCACCCGTGTTATTGACCAAATCTCTAATGTCCTTTGCAACCATTACTCGATTTCCCCTCCTTATGTACTACGGATGTGAGGGTTCATTTTGCATCTTCTATCACCCAATTTACAACACTACCTACCTTATGGACTCCCCAAAAATGTCTAATGCCAAAATTCGATTCTTGAAATATGGTTGGTTGCTCATGTCACAATGCAAAAGGGAAATTTTCTTTTTCAACCTTATGACAAATAAAAGAATCGATCTTCCAAATTTACTCGAGGACTACTATGATTTCACAACTATTTCCTTTTCGTCCCTTCCAAATTCAATGGACTGCACTGTTTTTGGTGTAGAGATATTGCTCTGAGATTTCCATTCATTTTCATTTTATTCGTCGTAGTGAAGATACGTGGAAAGAATGCACAGTTAAGAACAACATAGAGTCCATCGAGTCTCTTAATAACCCAGTTTTTTTCAATGGACTTTTCTACTACTTGGATAGAAAGGGGATTTTGGGTACTTTTGACCCTACACAAGATGGTGCTAAAGATGGTTGGAGTGTTCTTGAGAAGCCAAGACAACCTTGTAATTCCTTTCACAAAAATTATTTGTTTGAGTGATGGGGAATTAATATCTGTTTTTTGGGGGCAATTAGGGAAGTGGGTTAAGATTTTAAAGCTTGACGCTTGTACGATGACTTGGACAAAAGTAAAGAGCTTAAGAAATAAAATGTTGTTTATGAGTCAGATCGCATCTTTGTCGGTAACAAATTCCAAACAAGAAACTACAGGAATGGAGAAGAAGATATATTTCCCAAGATTTAATGGGAAGAACGGCGTATTTACTCTCTCAATACGTGCAATTTTCACACTTTGGGAACGGGTTACAATAGTGAAAACTTTTATGGCACAATGTTGAAACTTTTTTGTACTTGGATTGAACCCAGCTTTGATACTTTCTGCGATGAAGAGCTTTATTGGTAGTATTGAGGTTGTAGATGTTAAAGTTGTGTTATTTATTTATTTATTTCTTATTTCTTTATTTCCTTAGTCTTTGTTTCCTTGTTGGATTAGCATTCCTATTCCTTGTTAGACTAGGTTATTTCTTTTGTCTAAATCAACTCTATAAATAGAGCCCCATTCTTATGTAATTATTCATTCAATATAATAATATGTTTTCTCTTTTCTCTAAACTTAACATGGTATCAAAGGGATGTTGAATCATTGTCCCAGCCGCAGCCATCACCAATCAGATTCGCGCCGTCTTATCGATAAATATATCAAACCTCGATAACCAACACATCAAAACCTTTGTCTTCCAAAGACGATTCTATCACCATAAAAACCATCCCGAAAAACTCTGTCACGCGCCGCGCGTGTAAAACCGCGTCCGTCTCGCTGAACCCATGCTCCGTCGCCGTCAGTCCAGTTACCGTTAACTTTAACGGCGTCAGTCCTTTTCCGTCAAAGATAACGGCCGTCAGTCTTCCATTAACGCCGTCAGCCTTTTTCGTTAACGCCGTTAGTCAGTCAACTCAGACCAGTTGAGCCAACAGTTTGTTTTTTTGCCCAGTTTTAATACTTTTCAATCAATTTTCAGCCAACTCAAACTGGTTCCCTCGGTTTTCAATCGTTCCGGACGCAACTGCGGTCTCCGTTTCTCCAGATTTAGTCTCCAAGTTAGAAAACCAAATCTAGTGCACTCCTTTTACAACGTTTGATTATTTTTCTGACCGGTTCTCTGACAACCAAGACCAATTCCCGAGGTTTTTAAGCATTCCGAACGCAACCGAAGTCTCCGTTTCTCCAAATTCAATCTCTAAAGATACATAATCAGGTCAAGTTCACTATTTCTTACACTGTTTGCTTAATTCTTGTTCAGTTTTACATTATGAAAACCTCAGAAATTCTTATCACCATCAAATTGGATGGAAATAATTATAATCACTGGTCTATGTTGTTTCGAAATTTCTTGAAAGGAAAGGGACTCTGGAATTATGTTAATGGCAAAGCAACTTGTCCTGATGAAACCGATGAAAAGTTTGCTAATTGGGATATTAATAACAACAAAACTTTAACCTGGATTGCCAATACTGTCATTCCATCAATCAGTCTTCAGCTTGGAAAGTGTGATACCGCAAAGAAAGCTTGGGATTTCTTAGCAAACAGATATGTTAAAACCAATTTTGCCAAGAAGTATAAACTTGAACAAGATATACGTGGGCTACTACAATAGCCAGGTCAATCCGTGTCCGATTTTCACTTCAGTATGTGCGTTATCTGGGATCAATTGGAACTCATGGAACCTCTGTGGACAACAGATTTCAGTTTATGGGAAACCTTCCGTGAAGAAACGCGACTTGTACAATTTCTCATGTTACTACGGGATGAATTTGAACCGATCAGGGCATCTATTATTTATCGCAAGCCCCTCCCCTATGTTGAATCAGCATTAACAAAATTAATTACTGAAGAAACTCGAAAGGGTATCACTCCGAATATTTTCTCAGTTTTTGTTGCACCCCCGGCCTCGAATACCTCGTATGCTGCATCCCATCGCCAGCAGAATCAAAATTACCGCCCACCCAACAATACCTTTTCACCACGCCCTCATCAGACATCACCTCGCCATCCTCATAATACCCAAACGGCACCACCTCGAGATTCTTCCCAAGTTCAATGTAACTACTACAAGGGTTTTGGGCATGTAATCAAGTATTGTCCCTCTCTTACATCTCGATATATGTGGGGTCTACAAAACTCAACTGGATCATCTGCTGCCGTACTTGCTCCACAACCTCCTCAAACCGGTAATAATCATACCATTGCCTCTTCTTTTTCAGTCTCCTCAGATACATCTTCTTCTCCTTGGTTCCTTGATTCCGGAGCATCAAATCACATGACTTTTGATCCTACACACTTTGACTCATTTAGTCTCATGCATTCATCTCCCAAAATTCACACAACTGACGGTTCTGTTATTACTGCTAGTCACATTGGTTACATTAAACATACTAATAACCTGTATATTCTTGATGTCTTCTTTGTACCTCAACTTTCAATGCAACTGTTATCTGTCGGGCAATTATATGATCTTGGGCTAATCATTATATTTCATTCATTGGGTTTTATTGTGTAGGACCACTCGACGGGCAAGCAAGTTGGGACAGGCCATAGAGTTGGACGATTATATGTTACAGACACACTTCACATTTAACCCACAACCAATACATCCTTGACAGCATATATCTCACACCCTCATCATTTTGGCATTCTCGATTATGACATGTTTCTTTTTCTCGTCTTAAATATATGATTAATCAAGGGTTGTTAGGACCAGTTACATTAGATAAAGATTTTTCTTGTGTTGCTTGTAAACTGGCCAAACAAGCAGCTCTTCCTTTTAATAATAGTACTACAGTTTCATCTTCTCCTTTTGATCTTGTGCATTCTGATGTGTGGGGTAAAGCTCATATTGCTTCTATGGAGGGTGTCTTATATTATGTGATTTTTGTTGATGATTACTCTCGTTATAGTTGGACTTATTTGCTTCACTCTCGTTCCGATTTTCTTAAAATTTACATTGAATTCGCCACCATGATTAAAACTCAGTTTTCTAAAACTATTAATCTTTTTTCGTTCTGATTCCGGAGGCGAATATCTGTCCAAATCCTTCCTTGACTTTCTCAAATCTTAAGGGACTCTTCCTCAATTATCATGCCCTGACACCCTATAACAAAATGGCATTGCAGAACGTAAACACCGCCATCTTGTCGAAACTGCTCGTACTCTCCTTGTGTCGTCCTCTGTCCATTCCACCTTTTGGGGAGAAGCCATCCATACCTCTATATTCATTATAAATCGCATTCCCTCTCTTGTTACCAATGGTGTTTCTCCCTTTGAGCGTCTTTATGAAACTCATCCTAATTATTCCGAACTTTGTGTCTTTGGATCTACCTGTTTTGTATTACTTCCCAAAAGAGAGCGTACCAAACTCACACCAAAACCTCTATGTGTGTTTTCTTAGGATATGGGATTCAACAAAAGGGTTATCACTGCTACAATCCCATTGCCAAAAGACTTCGCATATCTCGCCATGTTACCTTTTGGGAAAATACTCCATATTACACTCTGGCCCAGAATACCACCTTATCCACTAAACCTGCTCTGCCTGTTAATCCCTTCCCTGAGTCCTCGCCAATAGAAGCCTCTCATATTCCACCCACCCAAGTATATGTCCCTGATCCAGTATCAGCTAACCCCATCCCCTTAGTGTCTGATAGCTCCTCTACTAATAACTATATGCCTTGCCCTGACTCTACATGTCGCGACAGCGATCCTTCACTTCGAGCAACTCGAGATCGTCGACCACCAGCTAAGTTATCAGATTATCACTATTTTCTCTCCGCCCTATTGTCCCTACATGAGCCATCCTCTTATCGCGAAGCATCCACAGATCCCCTATGGCAACAAGTTATGGCCGATGAACTTGCTACCTTACAGTAAACCAATACATAGGACCTCGTTCCCTTACCTACTGGAAAATCTGTTGTTGGGAGCAAATGGATATACAAGATTAAAACCAACGCCGATGGTTCTATTGATCGCTACAAAGCTCGTCTTGTTGCAAAAGGATTTATTCAGGAATATTGTATTGATTATGAAGAAACTTTCGCTCCCGTAGCTCGTATGACCACAGTTTGCACACTTATTTCAGTTGTTTCTATCCGTAAGTGGGTGATTCACCAGATGGATGTCAAAAATGCTTTCCTTCAAGGCAACCTCTCCGAAGAAGTATACATGCAGCCCCCTAATGGGCTACCTCACTCTCCTGGGCAAGTTTGCAAACTTCGTTGTGCTCTCTATGGTCTTAAGCAAGCACCCAGAGCCTGGTTTGAAAAGTTCTCCACCGCCGTTCTTCACCATGGATTTACACAAAGTGCTCATGACCCAGCAATGTTTACATATTCCTCTCAACAAGGCATTATTGTTCTTCTCATGTATGTCAATGATATGATTATCACTGGGGATGATTTCGATGGCATATGCAAGCTCAAGACCTATCTGTGTACTTGCTTTGAAATAAAAGATCTGGGACTTCTTCGCTACTTCCTTAGTATTGAGGTTGATCGTCTGTATACCGGTTACTTTCTTTCTCAAGTAAAATACGCTTCCGACATTGTTCAACGCGCTAGTTTAACTGACAACAAGATTGCCGATACTCCACTTGAAATGAATGTCTAACTCTGTGCTTTTGACGAAACTCTACTACCTAATCCTATTTTATATCGCCAACTTGTTGGCAGTCTTAACTATCTCACCATCACACGGCCAGATATTAATTATGCTGTTCATATTGTGAGTCAATTTATGTCCACACCACGCTCTGTTCATTTTGCTGCTGTTCTCCGCATCATTTGATACCTTAAAGGGACACTATTCCAGGGATTACATCTTTCATCCACTTCCAGTCTTGTGTTACAAGGATATTCTGACTCCGATTGGGCGAGTGATATAACTGATCGCCGATCTACAACAAGATTCTGTATTTTCTAAGTGATTCTCTCATCGCATGAAAAAGTAAGAAACAAACTGTGATTGCCCGTTCTAGTGCTGAAACTAAGTATCACGCCCTTGCACATGCAACTTCTAAAATTTTTTAGCTTCGCTAGTTGCTTCAAGATATGGGAATTGATCTTCCTACTCCTACGCCATTATTTTGTGACAGTCACAGTGCCATTCAGATAACCCATAATGATGTTTTTCATGAACACACCAAGCATATTGAGGTTGACTGCCACTTTGTTCGCCATCATTACACTCATGGCACTATTTGCTTACCTTTTGTCTCGTATAAGTATCAACTTGCTGATCTGTTTACCAAGTCTCATGTGACGGCCCGCTTTCACTTTCTCGTTTCCAAACTCCACATGCTTTCTAAGCCTTCTTAAGTTTGAGGGGGGAGTTAAAGTTGTGTTATTTATTTATTTATTTCTTATTTCTTTATTTCCTTAGTCTTTGTTTCCTTGTTGGATTAGCATTCTTATTCCTTGTTAGACTAAGTTATTTCTTTTGTCTAAATTAGCTCTATAAATAGAGCCCCATTCTTATGTAATTATTCATTCAATATAATAATATGTTTTCTCTTTTCTTTAAACTTAACAGTAAAAACTTGATATAGGAAATAGAAGGTGATCAACTCTATCCATTTGCACTAGTTAGTTATCTTAAACACAAAATACTGATGAAGAATTTTTAATATTGTTCTTGCTATTTTAAAAACAATTTAGGCTTTTTACAAATTTAGTTATGCAATTTATAGTTTATTTATGTCATGAAATCAATGCATTGTTACTAAAATTTTTGTATGTGATTGGTTCCAAATTTCTAGAGTGTGTGTTTTATGCTCACTTGTTACATCAGTGCACATATCTTCTTCTAAAGTGGAAAAGTGAGCAATTTTCTTTTTACTACTATAAGGATCAGGCTTTAAAAAATTCTCATGTAGAAACTGCAATTGGGTCTCGAAAATATGAAAAACGTAAGGAAAAGTATTGTGACGCCCCGAATTCCGTTATGAGGTTTAGACCTCCAGAACCCGATTAATCACTGTGCTATACGCGATGGAAGGCTATGAAATGCATAAATTAAAACTTATATAATAGTAATTTACATAGAAGGCCTTATTTTAGAAAAATTTGGCATGTGGAGTTCTTATTTATAACAAAACCGCCCTGTAAATAAACAATTAAAAGCTATAAATCTATTTTCTTCAAAATCAACTCCACATCCACAATAATTATATTTTGCAAACTTCAAACCCTCCAACGAGGTCCCAATAGTTTATAAGAGGCCTTGTACATCACTTATATATAAAATTGAATACAACAATGATACAAATTGTACAACTTGTATTAATATATGGCTCATGAGATGTAAGTCGTCCACATACGACCACAACTTATACGGTCATCAGAGATTTTCTATTGCGTGCTTGTGCCGCCCCAAGTACCTACAAAACTGTTGAAAAATGGGAGTGAGCCAAACACGGGCTCAATGGGAACTATAAGGTTTTAGTATACAAAATAATTTCTAAAACCTTACATGTGATGCATTATAATGAAAATAGTTTTTGTTATGATCATGCGTATATATATATGTCATTCCTATAACTCATTATAGATATCTATAGCTATATATATATAAATCTTTATGCAATGAAAGCCATTTTTTTCATGCAATGCGTACCAAGTGCTCTCCTATCCTTAAAAACAAGAGAAAACATATATTCAAAAGTATTGCCAAGATATTCGTAATGGTAATAACAAGGTATATACATCTCCAAAATACGATAAACCAAAATAAGGAAGTATATCATATTAAGAAAGAGCATAAGAGAGTATAGTCGTAAAACATATTAAAGTGATATACTAAAAGCCATAATTTTTTTTGTTGGTTTAGATATGTTATAAACTTGGTTTTGCTATTTTAATGAGAATCTTTATGGGCAATGGTTGCATTATATTATTTATTTAAATATTGTGCATGTGTGTCTTTTATTCCATATAATAGATGATTTGGTGTGTAGAGTATAGCTTACACACAGAAGATCATATCATCGGTTCTTGTGGAATATAAGTTTAATGGTTCACAATTTTAGATGGAATTGGACACCCATCGGTAGGATTGTAGCACAAGTTTTAGTAGTTTATTTTGACTACAGAAAACGGTATAGTTTTAACTCGTTACGCTAGTACACTTTGTGTGTATTGAATATGACCAATTTGGGTTAATTGTTTTTATACTGACTATATAAAACAATTTAAAATCCCATGGTTATTATGATTACTTATGCTCTTAATCTTAAAATAATTAATAGACATATATATGTAGTGTTTGTTGTTTTGACTCATTAAGAGTGAGATTCATTTATGGATCAATAATCTTCGTGAATTGGATGACGACACTATATGTATGATGAATATTAATTATTGACGGAATCCACGTCCCAGTATAGGGATTGATGATAGCCCCTTGAGAAGCTTATAAGTTTTGATCATGTCAAACCCTGCAGGTGGATTATGTTAATCCGACATGTCAAATAAGTTAAGTGGTGGGCTCAAGGATTAAGAAGTTATTTAAATATAATTGTCAGTAATTTAATTTAAATGACGGTTATCTGTAATCTTAACGTGGGGAGAATAATAAGGAGCTCGAAATATAATTTTGAGATAAGGACGGGAGTGCAATTATAATTCTTTAGTGGTGTGAATTATAATTTATGGAAGCAACAAATTCATAGTGGAATTAGGATTCCAACTTTCCATAGGAAGCCCAAACACTTATTTCTCCTTAAGGTCCCTATCGTAACCTTATATATACGCCGGCCTTGTCTCTTCTCAAGATAACAATAATTCTCATGAGTTAGGGTTTTGTTCTATTGAGAGAGGAGAAAATCTTGGTGATACCGTAGCCCACACTCAGTGCAAGATTTGATAGCGGAAGGAATAGGATAGAAGATCTTTAGGTTTTTCTGCACAACAGTCGTAAATTAATCGTAACTTTTGATCGCACTGTTGGATTGAGCTGATTTTTGGATATGTAGTTCGGAACGCAAAGTTACTATTATGGCACAAAAAATCAGGACGATCAGAAGTCGTTTCGGTGGCGAAAAAAAATTAATTTTCGCAGCCCAGTGAGAATTAAAAAAATCTGATCAAATCGCAATCTGATGCTTTCAAACCCTAGTCTCCTCATATGGATCCTCTACATGATCCACAAAGGTGAAATCCCTTTATTCTTATAGGGTTTTAGCAAAAGTTTTTTGTTCAATCTATACGCAATATCAAACGATCCTGTATTTATGTCTCCATCAAAACAGACATAAGCACTAATCTCATTCCAACTACTCATCTCGTATCCAATCATCTAACATCTAGGGTTTACTCAATAGTGCAATGCGATCCGAATTTAAGCCCCCAAGGTTGGGTCCCCCTGTGGACCACCTAGATGGTGTAGGGTATGCCGCATCTCGGGGTCCCCCTACGGACCATAGAGTATGCCACTCTGACAGCGGGGTCTCTCTACACGGACCAAGATATGTAGCTGCCAGGGCTAGGTCAACCCCATTGACCACTAGTGCCTTACAAAACTAGGAAATCAATCTAAATTATTCTCTCAAAGAATATACCCTCGGCACCCTCAATGCGTTTACCGTCGGCACCCTTAGCGTGTGTACTCTTGGCACCCTCAATGCGTGTACCCTAGGCACCCTTAGCGTGTGTACCTTAGGCACCCTCAGTGTGTGTACCCTCAATATCCTCAGCAAGTTTATGGCAGGTTCACGCTCTTCGATCTATACTTGTTGCTCGTGCCCTTTCAGAAATATTGTTTATGGATTCAGTTTAAGCAGAGGCAATCATGAATTAGGGCACTCAAAAGAAATGATTCAATTTTATTAATAAAATGAATGGGGATGTTGATAGAAAATTCCTCATTCTACCCTTAACCCTTACAAATTCGCTCCCTTTTTCTCTCGATTCCCCGTATCTCTAAGATGGTTCAAGTAAACTAGATTAATGATGTATACCTCTGCTTAGGGCTTCTCTTATTTAATATTTGGTGTCTCAGGGCCAGGGATTTTCCCTGCCTCGATCAAGTCTTGGATACCGTGTCTCAAGTCTATGCATTGTTCAGTGTTGTGTCCTTGGCCTTGATGGTATTCGCTGTAACACCCCGTTCCTAAATCACAAGGTTATCGCGTTCAAAAATCGCGAGTAAGGCAATTTCGAGCTCCGAATAATGAAATACTGTTCTAAAAGGAGTGACAGGGTTCGGAGACTTTCGATAAGTCATATTAGTGTATTTAAGCTTTTTAGAATGTCTGTAAGTCATTTCGGGTGATTCAAGTTGAAATCGGGATGTAGATTGCAAGTTTTTAATTTACCCGACTTCATGATTTTGGGCTAACTTGGAGGAAGCATAAATCCTTCGTTCCTTGTCATATTGAGTTTTCGTCCATGAAATACCCTAGATTTTTAAGCAATTTACAATTTTCATGTTTTGGCCGAAGGCAAATTCGGACTTCAATTAGGTCTAAATTGAGCTCGAAATAGGTCAATCGTTATCAGTTGTTCATTCGATAACACTAATGCGCTGATTTCGTCGAATTTTTGGGAATTATTTGTCCAGAATTTTGGGACAATTCCTTCTAGGAAGTTGTAGAGCTCCGAATAAGCTTTCCGTGGATATAAAGATCACCCCAATCAGACATCCGAGCAAGAAGTTATGGCCGTCCAAAGTTCAGCGTTGCAAGCTCCACGCGTGTGAACAGTAACAACGTAAAGCAAGAGTTTATATATACTCACATGAGCTCCTTCTTCCTTATTCTTCATCACACCATTGGAGAGCTCTTAGAGAGAGAAAGTGAGGGTTTTTCCACTCATCTATCATCCTCTACACCAAAGATCAAAGCTTTAATCATCCAAGCACCCTTCTACGCACTATTCATCTTCTTCATCCTTCCTCCACCTCCATGGCAGCTAGGCTCGGGTTTGTGGCTATAAAATTTGGGGCCATGCATCTTTAACTTCGAAATATGGCTTCTCTAAGGTGGGAACCTACTCCTAAAACTCATTTTCTAACTTATTATTGTTCGATTTCAATTGTACACCAAGTTCTTACAAAAACCTAGGTTGTGTATATATCTATATATATGGATTTTGGGATTTATGATAAGATGGGGCTTTATTGTTGAAATTGATGAATTTAATACCCTATTTGTTGTCCGTTTAACTTACTCCAACTAGAGATTTCCAACTTATTACTCTTGAATCAAATATTTCATTACAAATGGGGGTTTTACATATAAACTCTAGGTTTATAGTGCGCGTATGAGGTTAGGTTGTTTTAGTGCCAAATTAGTGATGCGTATGAGTATGTTATCACTCATATATCTCGTGTTAACTACCCTCATCTTGTTATGAGTCCATTACACGCACTTGTATATCATACCCATTCCATAGTTGCGTATAAGAACTAGTTGGTGAGTAATTTGGAGTTGTAAGCATGAAGTAAATTGTTTTGGGTTATTAATGACGTATGGTGATACATTATTACCCTAATAACATTGTTTATCAATGATTTACATGATTGACATGTATATGTTTAGTTTCTAACAAACCCACTTGGAGGCGAAGCGTGTAAACTAGGGAATTTGGGAAATTAGAGGTTTTGAAGGTTTCTGCTATAATAAAAGGTAGATTATAGGTTATACAACCTAGATATACACATTTATGCCAGGAAAGACCTGGATAAAACATTATCTTTGAGTATTACATTAAATCTCATCAAAGTGAACATAAATGCAATAACATTAGATTTAGTAGCCTACGTGACCACATCTTGAGTTAAGTGATGAAGATTATTAACTAAGTACAACGTAGGGATATTATAAATGCACGTTGGTTGACGCTTAGGATTCCATGGAGATGGTTATACAAGATTATTGCACCACCACTATATTTATTATAGGAGACTTAAATTAGTAGTATGGCTCGAGTGCTCGAGTAAAGTGTATATGGTACTAGTCCCACATATTAGAAATGGTAAGATAGGAAACTGATAATACTATGAATGGCCATAATCCATATATAATGATAGTTCAAGTTATAATATATCATAACGATGGCCGCATATTAATCTTCTGCATATCCATATGTGTAATGATGTGTCGTGGTGATATATATATATATATATTTGTGTGGGATTCTGTATATCGTATACACGCATGATACCACATGTGTGATGATGTGAGATCAATATACATATAAATATGCATTCATTATGAGAGATGAATGACTGTGATGATTGTGTATTGATCTGCTACATATATATATGTGTGTGTGATGTAATGATGAGACGACATAGTCCATGTAAGGTCCCGGGTTGGTCTCTAACGATTGGGACTTTAAGTTGGAACAAAGTGCCCTTGGGTGAAAAACTCGAAATCGTGCACGAAAACGAACGAGAGGCCATGCTACCGCGTGGGTGAAAGGCCACGAAATGCAGACCTGGTGAGCTTGGACGATCGCGATTATTATTATTGTGATGGTCGAGGCCGTGAGGACATTTGAGAGACATTGTCTCGAATGATACTAATACACCACAATGACGGATGTGGCGGTGGTTTCGATATATATATATATTATTGTGTTGTATTTTATATTGTTCTATATATTGTCTCTGGTATATTATGGATTATATATATCGGTTTGGATCATTGTATACTTAGAGAACCATTTGACCATCCATAACAAATAAATATCTAATGTGAAAAGTTCTAGTAATCGTCAGTTTACAAACATAGTATATGAATGACTAGACGGCCTGATAGTAATGCTTAGTAGTCGGCCAAGTATATAACTCATACTGTACTATTAACAAAGTGATAACTACGAACACTTGGCATAAGAGATGTATACCCCTCACACGTAGTTAAGTAACGGAGAATAGAATGATTCTTATAGCGTGTGAACCCTAGGAAGCTAGAAAGAGTAGAAGACTATATGATGAGAGTTAGGGAACTTATTTGATACCTGAGATAGAACAATTAGTGGGTTTTGGCACGCACATACATAGTGAATTGCATAGTAAGGTTTTCAAAAAGATTGTATTATTGAAGCAATATATATATGATACATATGTTTTCAAATGAAAACCTTATTTTTATTATAAACCCTTATAATTCCCACTGAACCTGGATTTGGCTCATTCCTTCCTTTTCAATAGTTTTGCAGGTCCATACTCGAGGGTGGCACGTGCTGTACGTTTATAGAAACTCTGATGACCTCGAACTACTTTGTAATCCTTAATTTAAGCACAATGCCATTGAGGCCTTTATATTACACTTTAAGACACTTGTATTTATTTAAAAAGGATTTGGGACTGTTGTATAATTTTGTACTTAAATGGACTTTGATAAAGTGTATATGATGAGAAGTATTTTTATTAAATGGTTGATTGTGAAATGATTGAACAAAGGTTGTTCTTTTTATTTTTATTTACAGGGTGGATATCGCATTTTACAAACTCCTCATGCTGAATTTTTTCAAAATGAACTTTACTAAATTTTCTTTTATAACTCACTCCCGTCATCGCGTACAACATCGTGATTAACCGAGTCCCGGAGGTTAAATTCTCTTAACGGGATTCGTGGCGTAACATTCGCAATGCTCATTGGTTTTCCAATTAAGAGGACGCGACTTGGGAAGGGCCCACCCCGTCAGTGGTTGTATGATTCCACTTTCTTGTAGGGCAGCTAGGGTCTTACTCAATAAAGCTAGAAGGCGAGTAAAACGTCGACCCTTATTTTTTCCAGTATTCCAAGTTTGATTAATGAACCTTTGGCCAGGTGCAACCCCCTGCTCTCGTGGGTACTTAAAATTGGTTCATTGGTAAGGATCTGAATTCTGATAGGACCACACTTGATTAACAGCAAAAGTAGATTTCTTGTATTGGGACGAGGCTCTTTTAACCTCGTCGGCTCTTGCAAGCTTCTCTTCGGTTTCGTTGGCCACGTGCATCAAAGCCTTGTATTTTTCAAAGCATTGTCGGCCCATGCCACCCCTGATCGCAGGCTTAAAATTCTTGACAATTAACCCTAGCTGTTCTTCCTCAGAGATCCGATCAATCATCTGCGATGCCAATTCCCTCCAGCGCGTGATGAAATCGCTGACACTTTCATTGTCTCTCTATTTGGCCATTTCGAGGTGCTTACGAGTAAACTTCAATTCCTCGTTCGACTTGTAATGTTCCATGAACTCCTTTACGATGCTCTTCCAATCTGTCACTTTGTGTTTTTCCAACCCTAGAAACCAACTGTGTGTTGGCCCTGTCAAAGTCTGGTGGAAACCTTGGGTCAAGTGAGCCTCGTCCAACCCATTCAATTGCATAGTACGAACATAGGCCTTAAGATGTAGATGAGGGGGGCTTTTCCCGAGAAATTTTCCACACTAGAAAGCTTAAAACCTACTGTAGACACCCCGATCCGTGACCCCTGCAAGAACCCTAATGACCTTCGAGAACTGCTGTTTCTGGAGTCTGGGACCCACCTGAACACCCAAAGTTGCCCCAAAAGGGTTTGTTGGCCAAACAAACCTGTTTGTAAGGCAAATGTCGCAGGACAGACAAGTATGTCGCACGACAAATGCCTTTTTTAGGGACATGTCGCACGACTAACACCCCACCACTCACTTTCTGACACATCAGTCTGTCGGAAACATCATTAGAGTTGAATGTCACGCGATATACCCACATTGTCGCGCGACATACCCCTTTTTGGGAGACATGTCGCGCGACAAACCCCTTTTCCAGCACTATAAATAGGCCAACACCTCCCAAGGATTAAAGACAGCAACAAGGGAGTAAGAAGAGGAACTTATATGGAATGATTATGGGTTTATGATTTGATTTTCTAGTCTTTCGTCAAGCATTCTCGATTATCGTCTTATTTCTAAAGAATTATCAAATCTATTATCGACACTCGACGTGTCCGATCTCGGGAATCGAATTCTCGAAAATATCTAAAGAATGAGAAGATTATTATCGCCGGAGATCTCTCTACCGTATTATATTTTCTTTCTTATTATTATTCTCGTCGGGAAGGTAAAGAAAGTCTCTTATAGTATTTGACATTAAATATCTGTGTACTTGTTTTATTTCTGTTGTTTTGTCCACATTTTATTTGAATAAACTTATTGCCAAGTTACAAATAGCCTACCGTCTTCAAAACAAAAGACCTTGATAAAACCATTTGCAAAACCAGAAGAGTAAGTACGTTATCATCAGGATAAAATTCTGTTTTCAAAACCCGGACTGATAAGACTTATCTAGGAATTAAAATCAACATATCCTGTCTTTTTTATAGACTGTGACGTGTCTGATAAAACTCTCCTCAAAGAGTTCTGATTCCATATTAAATTAGTCCCAATACAAGATCCGAACTTTTACAAAATTAATCACAACACGAGAAAACCGTCATTATCTGAGGAAATAACACGGGACACTCTTTCAAAATAAAAGGCTTTGTCATTTGTACTTAAATCTTTTCAATAATAAAACATCGGATCTCGAAACACAAAGGTTTTTATCCCTTTCCCATTTCCCCCAGAAATTAGGGTTTTTATTTGAAAAGTAGTAGACTGTCAGTAAAAGCATCCAAGTTTTTCAACATAAAATAAACATATAAGACCACTAGAGACCGAAAGGGCGGAATGGGTGCTTAACACCTTCCCAAACCGTAATATAGTTCCCGAACCCTATAGAATCCTGGTTTTGTAGACAAACGTGTAAAGAAAGGCTTATCTGTAGCCTTTTCTCTTGCATGACTATTTTGTCCGTTTTCTCGTAAAACGTACTGGCGACTCTAAACGAACTCCTTTACATCTAGAATAGACATAGGGACATCCGATATGAATTATCAACACCCATAGAAGCAAATGGAACGAAGGAATCCTTTCCGACGTTTCGGACGCCCAAGTACGGGAATGAGACCCTGGGGTCGCATTTGCGGATTCTCACACCTACCGGCAGCCTGGCTTCGAGGAAAAAGGAGAGGTTTTGGAGATCAACTATGTCATCAACCTTATCGGTCACCTTCTGATTCAACGCTTTCACTTGTTCTTTAAATAAGGTGATGGCCTTATTCTCTTTAGCCTGTTCGGCTACTGATTTAGCGTACTACCCCATATCCGGATATGGTTCGTACCCTTCAAAGAGTGGATTATGGTGCTGGTGCTGTCGAGGTTGATTGTGCTCGGGATAAAACCACATATTAAAAGCATCTGGTGCCGGTGGGCCTTGGTACAGTGGGGGGACGGGTAGGATATTTTGCTGAGGCGGGTGTAAGAATCCGCAAATGTGACCCCCGGGTCTCATTCCCGTCCTTGGGCGTCCGAAACGTCGGAAAGGATTCCGTCGTTCCATTTGCTTCTATTTGGGTGTTGATAATTCATATCGGGTGTCCCTCTATCCTATTTCTAGATGCAAGAGGGTTCGTTCAGAGTCGCCAGTACGTTTTACGAGAAAACGGACAAAATAGTTATGTAAGAGGAAATGCTACATATAAGCCTTTCTTTACACGTTTGTCTACGAAATCAGGATTCTACAGGGTTCAGAAACTATATTACAGTTTGGGAAGGTGTTAAGCACCCATTCTACCCTTTCGGTCTCTAGTGGTCTTATATGTTTATTTCATGTTAAAAAACTTGGATACTTTTACTGACAGTCTACTATTTTTCAAATGAAAACCCTAATTTCTAGGGGAAAACGGGAAAGGGATAAAAACCTTTGTGTTTCGAGATCCGATGTTTTTATTATTGAAAGATGTAAATACAAATGACAAAACCTTTTGTTTTGAAAGAGTGTACCGTATTATTTCCTCAGATAATGACGGTTTTCTCGTGTTGTGATTACTTTTGTAAAAGTTCAGATTTTGTATCGGGACTAATTTAATATGGAATCAGAACTCTTGAGGGGAGTTTTTACCAGGCATATTACAGTCTATGAAAGAGATAGGATATACCGGGTTTTGAATTCCTGAGTAAGTTTCATCGATCCGGGTTTTAGAAACATAATTTTATCCGGATGATAGTATAGTTACTCTTCTGGTTTTTTACAAATGATTTTATCAGGGTCTTTTGTTTTGCAAACAATAAACTATTCGTAACTTGGCAATAAGTTTATTCAAATAAAAGGTGGACAAAACAACATAAATAAAACAAGTACACAGATATTTAATGTCAAACACTAGAAGAGACTTTGTTTACCTTCCCGACGAGAATAATAAGAAAGAAATATAATACGGCAAAGAGATCTCCTGGCGATAATAATCTTCTCCTTCTTTAGATATTTCCGAGAATTCGATTCCCGAGACCGGACACGTCGAGTGTCGAGAATAGATTCGATAATTCTTCAGAAATAAGACGATAATCGAGAATGCTTGACGAAAGACTAGAAAATCAAATCATAAACCAATAATTCTTCAATTCTCAGTTCCTTTCTTGTTGTTCCTCCACCCTTGTTGCTGTCTTCAATCCTTGGGAGGTGTTGGCCTATTTATAGTGCTGGAAAAGGGGTATGTCGCGCGACAATGTGTGTATGTCGCGCGACATTCAACTTTAATGATGTTTCCGACAGACTGATGTGTCAGAAAGTGAATGGTGGGGTATTTGTCATGCAACAATTCACTTTAAAAATATGGTTGTTTGGCCAACAAACCCTTTCGGGGCAGTTTTGGGTGTTCGGGTGGGTCCCGGACTCCAAAAATAGTACTTCTCGAATGTCGTTAGGATTCTTGTGGAGGTCACGGATCGGGGTGTCTACAGACCCTCTCGGCTCAAGTTTCTTGCTTGCAAGGAATTGAGGCGACTGGAAGAGACCATGATCCATGGCTCCCGCGAGAACTCTAAAGAAGTGTGTGTAGGAAAAAAGTGTTCGTGAATGCCTCCAGAGAGGGCTTGTGTTTGGTTTTGCCTCCGGAGGGGGCTTTTGTTACCTCATTGCCTCTTTTGAGGGCTTTATTTGTTCCACTCGCCTCAGATGGGAGGACTACCATTTGTTCCATTTTGCGCCTCAGGTGGGAGGACTACCATTGCTGCACTGTGCCTCTCTGGGAGGGCTTCGCCTCAGGTGGGAGGACTACCATTGATCCACTTTGCGCCTCAGGTGGGAGGACTACCATTGATCCACTTTGAGCCTCAGGTGGGAGGATTACCATTGATCCACTTTGCGCCTCAGGTGGGAGGACTACCATTGCTACACTGTGCCTCTCTGGGAGGGCTTCGCCTCAGGTGGGAGGACTACCATTGCTCCAATAGCCTCAGATGGGAGGGCTACCATTGATCCACTTTGCGCCTCAGGTGGGAGGACTACCATTGATCCACTAGCCTCACATGGGAGGACTACCATTGATCCACTTTGCGCCTCAAGTGGGAGGACTACCATTGCTCCAATGTGCCTTTCTGGGAGGGCTTCGCCTCAGGTGGGAGGACTACCATTACTCCACTAGCCTCAGATGGGAGGACTACCATTGATCCACTTTGCGCCTCAGGTGGGAGGACTACCATTGCTCCACTGTGCCTCTTTGGGAGGACTTTTGATCTGTAAAAAAGAAAATTGCCTCTGGGAGGGCTTTTGTGAGTATTTTTGCCTCTGGCGAGGGCTTTTGTGAGTATTTTTACCTCTGGTGAAGGCTTGTGATTTGTGATTTGCCTCTGGCGAGGGCTTGTGTTTGTGATTTGCCTCTGGCGAGGCTTGTGTTTGTTGTCTCTCTTAGACTGCTAGAGTGAGAAAGAGAAAATTTTGTGAAGGTGAAAAGAGCTTCTCGAGATCTAATCTTTATCCGGATGCCCATTTTCCTGTATCTATCTGAACTTTACCCTCATGTTTTCCTCTAGTGAAGATACTTCTCTCAGAAGGCAGTTTTGGTATTTCTTTTGCTTTCCGCAGAGTGATGGTCCGAGGTTTTTCCAAACCATCTCTTCTGATAACATACTTTTACTTGTCCGATTTGGCAAACACATACTTTTACTTGTGATACCCTTTAGATTTAGAAAATTACATAATTTATCCTTATAACCCTACAACTCTCATAATTACACCAAAGTACCCTCAGGTTTGGAAAATTACATAATTTACCCTTATAACACTATAACTCTCATAATTACACCAAAGTGCCCTCAGGTTTGGAAAATTACATAATTTACCCTTATAACCCTATATCTCTCATAATTACACCAAAGTACCCTCAGGTTTGAAAAATTACATAATTCACCCTTATGACCCTATATCTCACATAATTACACCAAAGTAGCCTCAAGTTTGGAAAATTACATAATTTGCCCTTATAACCCTATATCTCTCATAATTACACCAAAGTACCCTAAAGTTTTGAAAATTACATAATTTTACCCTTATCTCTCATAATTACACCAAAGAACCCTTAGGTTTGGAAAATTACATAATTTGCCCTTATAACCCTATATCTCTCATAATTACACCAAAATACCCTCAGGTTTTTGGAAATTACATAATTTACCCTTATAACCCTATAACTCTCATAATTACACCAAAGTACCCTCAGGTTTTGAAAATTACATAATTTACCCTTATAACCCTATAACTCTCATAATTACACCAAAGTACCCTCAGGTTTGGAAAATTACATAATTTGCCCTTATAACCCTATAACTCTCATAATTACACCAAAGTACACTCAAGTTTTGGGAAATTACATAATTTGCCCATATAACTCTATAACTCTCATAATTACACCAAAGTACCCTCAGCTTTTAAAAATTACATAATTTGCCCTTATAACCCTATATCTCTCATAATTACACCAAAGTACCCTCAGGTTTTGAAAACTACATAATTTTCCCTTATAACCATATATCTCTCATAATTACACCAAAGTACCCTCAGGTTTTGGAAAACTACATAATTTACCCTTATAACTCTATATCTCACATAATTACACCAAAGTACCCTCAAGTTTTGAAAATTACATAATTTGCCTTTATAGCCCTATATCTCTCATAATTACACCAAAGTACCCTCAGGTTTTGAAAATTACATAATTTGCCCTTATAACCCTATATCTCTCATAATTATACCAAAGTACCCTCAGGTTTTGAAAAATTACATAATTTACCCTTATAACTCTATATCTCACATGATTACACCAAAGTACCCTCAAGTTTTGAAAATTATATAATTTACCCTTATAACTCTATATCTCACATAATTACACCAAAGTACCCTCAGGTTTTGAAAATTACATAATTTGCCTTTATAACCATATATCTCTCATAATTACACCAAAGTACCCTCAGGTTTGGAAAATTACATAATTTGCCCTTATAACCCTATATCTTACATAATTACACAAAAGTATCCTCAGGTTTGGAAAATTACATAATTTGCCCTTATGACCCTATATCTCTCATAATTACACCAAAGTATCCTCAGGTTTTGGAAATTACATAATTTGCCCTTATAACTCTATATCTCTCATAATTACACCAAAGTACCCTCAGGTTTGGAAAATTACATAATTTGCCCTTATAACCCTATATCTCTCATAATTACACCAGGTTACTTATAGTTATATCTTCGTTTTGTTCGCAGTGGGTCGACTGAGGTTGGGGTTCTCCTAACACTATTTCCTTAGAGTGGCGACATGCACCGGCCCCTGTCCAGGAGTTGCTCCTTGCGACTCCATTTGGTTCCCTCTTTGACGCTCTCCCGGAGCGGGTATCTAGGGCGGCAGTTTTAGTGTCAGCACTGGCCTCCCATTGGTGGGATACTACTCATACCTTTCATTGGAGTTGGGGGGGAGATGACGATGACCCCCCTCGATCTTTTTGCTCTGATCGAGATTCTTTTAGGGGGGTCCCTATCCAGATTGACGTCCCTTTGCGCCTGACGGCAGAGGTTATCGTGGACGCACTTGGATGGTTTCCCGAGCGACGGAGTTCCGGTGATATGATTCCTCGAGCTGTCTTGGTTACGCGGCTAGCCACAGAGAGAGCTCGATTAGTTGCTTCAGGAGTGCCGATGACCCGTCAGGAGGCGCGCCAGTATGCCAGTGTCCTCCTTTTACTGACGCTCCATGATCTGTTCGAGGCCCGTCAGGGGGACACGGCCCATCTCTGGTGGCTGCCCTATCTTCGGGACTTTAGTATTATGTTTGATTACGACTGGGGCGGCTTCATTCTTGCAGTCCTATATGATGCTATGAACCAGGTTTCTCGCCATTTAGCTCTGAACCTCAAGGGCTTCTCATTGATGTGGGAGGTACATACTTTTGTCCTTTTATCTTTGCTTCAGTCCTTTGCATATTTTTTGTTAATTATTGCTGATATTCTTTATATTTCTTCTTCAGAGTTGGTTCGTGGCGTATACCCGTCTGGGGCGCGCCCAGGTGGATCTCCTCGTTGAGAACGGGGATCAGTTTCCTTTTTTTCGTCGATTCATCGCGGGGAATTATAGGGCTCCCTATGTATACCGGACTCGGGAGACCGGAGCTGCTGCCGTCCATGACCTGTTGGAGGAGCAGGTAAATATCTTAGTATTCTTTCTTTTTAATAAATAGTAAGATAGAATATAAATTATTGAAATAAAATCTTGTTCTCTTTTCAGATTGAGTGGGCCCCTTGGGGTGATCTGGGTCTCTATTTTGGATATGGTCGTGCTCTGACCGCCTCGAGGACCAGGAGGCTTATCAGGGACGAGTACGACCTTCACTTTTAATTGGGCAAGAGGGTCATTCATCAGCATACATCGGCCCAGTGGCGTCAAGTTCCCTTATTCCCGCCAGTTTTGATGAGGCAGTCGGGCGAGATTGATCCGGTGATGGTGCAGGCATTAGTTGACAGGCTCAATTTTCAGACGTTCACTGAGGAGGGAGATTATGATGTCTTCGCTGCCCGTTACTTGATGAGGGAGCGGAAGGGGACTCGAGGGCAGGTCTTCTATGAGAGATACCGGGCGTTGGGAGATGATCCCAACTATATACGAGGACAGACTCACTTGTCCAGGACAATCCTCGGTCATCTGCCACCTGTCCCTGATCAGAGGGACAACATTTTGGACTCTGATGATGATGACCCCGAGGGGGAGAGGGGTGTCCCTGCTGCTGCTAAGGGAGGTGATGGTAGGCCTGAGGGCGGTGATGATAGGCCCGAGGGCGGTGAGGGAGGTGGGACAGCAGCGGTTCCAGAGCAGCCGTCTCAGATTACACCTAGAGAGGAGCAATATACTGAGATGGGGGATGTGATATTTTCGAGCGGTCCTGGGAGCCTGCGGACTTTGGGGTCGACTATGAGCAGTTTGGGCGGACCCCTTCTGTTGCTGAGAGCGACGGTCGTTGTGGACCCTCTGGGTGTTCGTACTTATGCCACGCTGACTCCTCTTCCGTCTGCTGCCATGGGTCATCCGGTCAGATCTACAGGTCTTGGTGGCTCATCTTCTCGTCCTCCTTTGTTCCCGATTAATGAAGAGGGTGGGTCTACTTCTGCTGCTATGCCGGCGAGTTCGTCCATTCATCCGGTAGATCTGCCGACACTTCCTCGGGACTTCTCCTATGTTGGTGCTGGTTTACGTCGATATACGGTGCCAGAATATCCTCTCCCTGAGAATACGTTCGACTACTTGGGTGACCGTCCTGATGATGAGGTATGTGCTTTTTATTCCCTCCATATCCCTTCATATCCATGTTTATTTATTTTAATGGTGCTGATTCTTCTTTCTTTTCTCTTCAGCGGGTGAGCGTGCGTGTGGCGGATCTGAGAGCTTGGCATTCCCAGTATCTCTATAGCTGGAACCTGCTCCAGTACGTTGGACGAGACCCCATGACATACATGCGTGACTATCAGAGGGCGATCGATGTTTTCTTGCGGGCATATGACCCTCTGTCTCCCTTCGTGCTCGGACGGAGTCTCGGAGGAGCAGTAGCCGGACCTCCAGACGGTCTCGGTCTTCGGTGATTCGCCCTACGGCACCGGTCCAGTCGACAGGGCCTTCTCAGGCAGTAGCTCCCTCTACTCAGGGTGTCCCAGAGGTCGATCTTACTCCGGAGGAGAATTTTGGTGACAGTGGTAGCATGTCGAAGCTCGCTAGGATAGATTAGTTTTCTTTTCTTGCATTTGGTTAGTTCAAACAGATATGTAGTTTTATTTTTAGATGTTTAGACAGAGATTTAGTTTCTTGAAAATTGTTCTTTTATCAGTTCTTATGAAAAATCTTTATTTGTGTCTGATGATGCATTTTTTATCCCTTATCTGTGATGAAAAATAATAATTACATGAATCGATAATTTTTAGGAGCCATACCTTGTAATGTGGCAATACTTAGGGTTCCTGCAAAAGAACAGAGTGAGCACAGTGTATGCAGAAGTGATTCTTTTGGCAAAAATGACTCTTATGTGTAAGAAAAGCAAAAATAGGGTGACATCAAAGGGGATTGTCGCGCGACAATCCCTCCTGGACATGGGTGGGTTTGTTGCGCGACAAACAGGCACAGGATCCTCTTTTTTGCTATAAATACACCCATCTTCCTTCTTTCATCCCCACACCTTTCCCAAAATGTCTTCTTATCGCACAAGTTCTGATTTTTTATATGTTGAAGCCCGAGATGCTCTGATATCTTCTGAGAGTGGCTTGAACTTTGGTGTATTCCATCCTTTAGCGGGCTGGTGCCATCGTCCCGTAGATTTTTTCTTTCTGTTAGGTGCTTTGTATTTCTGGAGTCCTGAGGAACATCTTTTCCGTTTCGGATTAGATGAGCTCTGCCCGACTTATGAAGAGTTCTCCTGGCTGTTGTGTTCTAATGTTCGTCTCCCGATGGTTGTTCCCATAGAAGAAATCGGTGCTCGAGATATGCTGATTGCTCTGTTAACCATTCTCCAAGCGGCTTGTGATGGTTTTATTATTGACGGGCTTCTTGACCTCCATAAAATGGTGAGGATCTTTCATCGTTATGAGGAGAGAGCCTCTTATAGTGCGGGGCATACTGTAGCAGCCTTGATTTGTCTTGTTTCTGATATGCTACTAGTGACAGGCTCTTCCCATGTTGATCTGACTATTCTGAGTTTGATTTACCATGCCAGAAATGGGGAATCTATAGTGCCTGTCGTTCTTACGAAGACCCTGGACGGCCTAGATGATCTTAAAAGGGGAGCTTCACCCTTCTTCAGGGGAAGTCTACGCTTGCTATACATGTGGCTATTGGAGCGTTTTCGATCAGTGGGTTTCAATGGGGTTCGATTTGACAACCCAACGCACTTCTTCCGTCGTCCCCTCTTTGGTGCCATGACCATGTCTTCCTCTGATTGGACGGTGTGGTTTTCAGAGAATTTTTGGGCTATCCGATGAAACATTCCTTGGTGGAAGCTGAGGGCGATAGTGCTTAGTACTAAGGAGCAGAATTATGTTCGGCTCCGTGGGCTCTGGTTCATTTCTTTTTATCTCCCAGGACGTCTTCTTCGGCAATTTAACGTCCCTCAGGGCATTTCCCTTAGCCTGAACAACTTCTCTTTCGAGTCTAAATTTCTGACCCAGCATGTTTCTTCATCGGTGGAGAGAATGTGGCGTGCTCGACTGACTCGTCAGTTTAACTATGCTCGTTTTGGTATTTCCAAGCCCCTCTGGGTTGACATCATCCGTTCTCGTTGGGGGTCTCTGGAAGAGGAGTTGATTGCTGACCCCTTTCAAATGGAGTGGTTCCGGTTTATGGATTCTGAGCCCACGGAGAAGAGTATTATCTTTGCGTACCAGATCCTGGATGAGGCTCGAATTGACTTGGCTACTGAGGACCCTGTTTGGCCAACCCTTAGGGATTAGGTCTTTCTGTATGATGTACTTCCTTCGTAACTCTCGGTGTTCTAAACCACCTTAATCAATAAACGAGGGACCTTTTTTTACGACAAATAGATTTTCTTACAACGTTTTAAACCAGGCCTGAAGTCACTTCTCAGGTTGCCTACGTTCCCCTTTTGATTTTTTCAAAGACACAAGTTTGAGTTGGGGCTCAGGTTTACGTAGTTCTTATCTATTATGTTACATCTATTAGTAATACTTCTTCAGTCGATCCATGTTGACTAAGGAATGCAGTAACTGTCCGTCCAAATCAGCGAGTATAGCGGCACCCCCTGTATTAATCTCTTTGACGATGTATGGCCCTGTCCACTTCTGACCGAACTTTCCCCTTGGGTCTCTGGCTGGTTCTTGAATTTCTTTCAACACGATGTCGTTCTCATTGATGCCCCGAGTTTTTACTTTTTGGTTAAATGCTCGAGCGATTCTCTTTTGATACCCTTGGTAGTGATATGCGGCTTTCAATCTCTTCTCATCTAACAATGCCAGCTCGTCATAACGTGCTTGGACCCAGTTCATTAACTTGATTCTCTAACATTACTCTGAGGGATGGGACCTCTAATTCAATAGGGAGGATTGCTTCCATCCCGTATGTAAGTGAAAATGGGGTTGCCCTGGTAGAGACCCTTTAAGTGGTGCGGTATCCCCACAATGCATATGGTAATTTTTCTGGCCAGTCTCGACAGGTGTCGGTCATCTTGCTCAGGATATTCTTCAGATTCTTGTTGGCAGCCTCAACTGCCCCATTGGTTTGCGGTCTGTATGGCGAATATTTGTGTCAGGTAATACCGTATTCCTCCATAACTGTATTAGCTTCTCCTTCAAAGTGGGTGCCGTTATCCGAGATGATCTCGTGTGGGACCCCATACCGGCAGACGATATTCCATTTGATGAATCGGGCAACTTTCTTGGCGTCAAGGATCTGGAAAGACTCGACTTCCACCCATTTGGTGAAGTAGTCGATGTCCACTAGTATGAATTCATGGCCATTGCTAGCTTTGGGCGAAATCTTCCCAATGACGTTGATTCCCCAGGTCGCGAAAGGCCAGGGAGCAGTCATGTTGTACAACTCTTTCGGAGGAAGCTTTTGGAATTTAGCATAAATTTGGCACTTGTGACAACGGCATACGTGGTTAACGCAGTCGTTTTACAGGGTAGACCAGAAATAACCTTGCCAAATGATTTTGCGGGCAAGTGTATGACCGCTCATATGAGGTCCGTAATTGCCCCCATGTATCTGATCCATCATTTTGACGGATTCTTCTTCGGTGAGACATTGAAGATGGGTCCCGTCAAGTTCCTCTTATACAGCCTTCCGGCACAAAGTATGAACTCTGATGCTAATCTTCTGAGTGTGATCTGCGTTTTCTTATCTGTTTGCTTGGGATACTGATGGTTTTTCAGCAGGTTCTAGATGTCGTAAAACCAAGCGGTTAAGTCCCCGTTTTCTTTATTTTCTACCTCAAGGGTCATGCAGTGTGCTGGTCCTGGTCTTCTTTGTATGGTAAGAGTTATTTCTTCCATCCCCTCCGGGATATCGATCATTGATGCCAGGGTTGCTAGTGCGTCAGCAAAACTGTTTTGTGATCTGGGGACATAGTAAAACTCCGAATGCTCAAATCTCCCTGCGACATCCTCCAGTCGGGCGAGGTATGGTACTAACTTCTCATCTCTGACCTTCCATTCTTGTAGCACTTGGTGGATTACTAATGCCAAATCTCCGTACACTTGTATTCTCCGTATACCCCTTTGGAGTGCAATCTCTAACCCAATTATACAGGCTTCATACTCGGCCATATTATTGGTGCAGAAAAAGTCCAGACGATATGATATCGGGGAGTGAGTTTGGTTTAGAGAGACTAACAGGATGCCTATTCCATTCCTGTTTCGGTTGGCGGCCCCGTCAAAGTATAATTTCCAGTCTTCATCGATCTTGACTAGGGGTGTGCACGGTTCGGTTAACCGAACCGTGCAATTTAACCACCAACCGAACAGACCTGTCGGTTTTACGACAATGGTCCACCAAGCCGAACCGCTACACACCTAAAACCGGTCGGGGTCGGTTCGGTTATTCGGTTATTGTCGGTTTTGGACTTGAATTTGGGCCTATTTTGTATTGTTGGGCCATGACATTAAAATCAATTTTTAATAAATAACATTTTAGTTTATATATTTTTTTATCTATTTAATATTTAACATATAATATATATATATATAAATAAATAAATTTAACCAACCAATAGTAGCGTGACACGTGTTATTTCGGTTCAGTTCGGTTATTGCCGATTTTGTAACTCTGCTAACCGCCAACCGAACCGATCCCTATCGATTTTCGTGTTTTTCAACCGAACTGGACCGAAAACTTTAAATAACCGACTAAATCGATTCGGTTCGGGTTGGTTTTTCGATTTTTCGGTTTTTCTGCACACCCCTAATCTTGACGTTTATGATAGTTTCGTCTGGAAATTCGGCTTCTTCTAGCATGTCCCCCAATATTGGATTGTGGGCCAGGTAATCAGCTATGATCTTGCCTTTGACTGCCTTCTGGTTCATGTAGGTGATGTCGAATTCGGAGAGTAAGAATAACCATTTTGCCATACGGTTCGAGAGAGCTGGTTTTTCGAAGAGGTATTTCAACGGATCAACTCGTGATGCCAGGATGACTGGCAAAACCAGCATGTAGTGCCGTAATTTCTGTGTTACCCAAACAAGAGCGGCGCATGACTTCTCTAAAGGCGTGTAGTTTATCTCGAATGGGGATATTTTTTGCTGATGTAGTAGATGGCCTGCTCTTTTCGGGTATCAATCATATATTGGGCTAGCATACTCCTGCAGCCGAATCCATGACCGTTAGGTATAAGATTAGTGGCAGTCCGATCTGTGGTGGGGCTAATACTGGGGGATTGGAGAGATAGTCATTGATTCTATCAAAAGCCTCTTGGCACTGATCGTCCCATTCTCCTAGTGAAGATTTCCTCAGGAGTTTGAAGATGGGCTCGCAAGTCTGAGTGAGCTGAGAGATGAACCTACTGATGTACTGCAAATTACCCAAAAATCTCCGGACTTCTTTCTCGGTATGAGGCTCGGGTATTTCTCGGATAGCTCGAACCTTAGCAGGATCTACCTCGATTCATTTCTTACTGACAACATAGCCTAAGAGCTTTCCTTTGGTTACCCCGAACACACATTTCTGCAGATTGAGTCTCATCTGGTACTGGCGGAGGCGGTCAAAAAAGGCTTGTAAGGCTGGTACATGGCCTTCCCTTTCTTTTGACTTGATTATCATATCGTCCACATATAGTTCTACTTCTTTGTTGATCATGTCGTGGAAGATAGTTGTAGCTGCCCTCTGATATGTTGCCCCGGCATTCTTTAGCAAGAATGGCATAACAGTGTAGCAGTATGTTCCCCATAGCGTGATAAATGCTATTTTCTCTTGGTGATCTGGGTGCATCTTGATCTGATTATACCCGACAAAACCGTCCACAAATGACTTCAAGGCATGGTTGGCAGTATTATCTATTATCAAATCGATGTTGGGTAATAGAAAATCGTCTTTTGGGCAAGCTTTATTGAGATCTCAGTAATCCACACACATGCGGACCTTCCCATTGCCTTTGAAACGGGCACATTGTTGGCTAACCATAAAGGGTACTCGATCACCCGCAAAAACCCTACACTCAGTTGTTTCATCACCTCTTCTTTTACTTTCAGGGACCATTCTGGAGTAAGCTTTCTCAATTTTTGCTTGACGGGTCTGAATTCTGGCTTAGTATGTATCTCGTGCATGACTATCTGGCTGTTCAAACCTGGCATATCAGTGTAAGACCAGGCGAAGATATCCACATACTCATTCAGAGTTTGTGTGAATTCTTCTCTTTCTGTCTCACTTAGACCTGCCCCAATACGGACTTCTTTCCTTTCCCCTTCTGTTCCGAGGTTAATTATAAGGGTATCTCCTTCCTCTCTCTGTATACGCCGCCCCTCCCGTTCAGGGTGTTCATTTAGTCTTTCCAACTCCATATAAGACTCTTCCCTACCCTTTCCCTCACTCTTATCTTTCACCCTTACAATTTCACTATTTCCCCCCCTTTTCCTGATAATCTGGATTAGCGTGTATCAAGTGTACAGGGTCGTATCTTGGCTCGTCATCCCTTAGAGCCATGATGTCAAAGAGATCTCCAATCAGTTCTTTGCCTTCATCTTCCTTGTCTTCATTTTCTTCTTTCGGCCCGATCGTCAACTTGGTAGAAAAGCTGTGCAAAATGATTTCTTTGAGATAGAGGTCTTCTTCATAGAAGATTTCCCATCCTGGAAGGTTATCTCCGTTGCTGTTTTTCCAAGGCTCCTAAAAACCGTAAAAGGGGAAGTCTTCTCATTCTTTGACAAAAAAAACCATTAAGAGAGCTAAAGTTCTGACACTGATACCCTTGACCCCTTTTTTCTTTGTCGTCTTCCTCGGTGTGTTGGTACCCCAACCCTTCTCTTTCATGCCTCGTTACTGTTTCTAAGGCTTAAAGTAATTCGGGTTGTCCCATTCCCAGACTGGCTCCAGGTAAGTATTTCATCTTTCTCAGCATCTTTGTGATCTTGGTGCTGAGACCGGGGATATTATCGGGGGGAAGATACTCGATTCTTTGGGTGGTGAGAGCTTGTACTTGAGGCTCGTAGGAAAATCCCCCCAGCTATATGCTCTGGCTCCCGATGCCCAAAACAGGTAATTCCAGATCTGCCAAGGTCCTCTCAGGATCTCCTTGGATGGTGATTATATTCCCTTCGAATGGTATCTTGATCTTCTGGTGTAAGAAGGAGGGGAGTGCTCCTATGTCATGTAGCCATGCTCTTCCCAACAGGAGGTTGAAACTGGAGGGAATGTCTATGATTTGGAAATCGGCTGAAACGTTTTCGGGACCAACCATGAGATCAAGCTTCAGAGAACCCAGGACGGCTCGCCTAGTGTTGTCATAGGCTCTAATGGTCACAGCTGACGCAGAAAGCTCTGAGTCTAAGATACCCAGACATTTAGCGGTCTTTAGAGGACAAACGTTTATAGTCGAGCCGTTGTTGACGAGGACTTGCGACAGGATTTTCCCTCGGGTCCTGACAATAATATGGAGGGCCAGACTGTGTTTCTTTCCCAATGGAGATAAGTCTTCATCTAAAAATGACAAACTTCTTTGGACTGTAAGTGACCCAATCATGTTTGGCAGTTGGTCGGGCGTGGAGTCTGGCGATATGACAGCCTCATCTAGGAGTTTGATGAAAGCGGTCCTGTGAGGTTTGGAGGCAACCGGAGGCCCCAAATGGTGATGTGTGCCTGGGTCTTCTTCAACTGTTCCAATACTCGATCATCTCCTATTTCCTTAGGAGGAAGTGATGTCCCAACATCCATCAGTGGTGGCTGATATACTCTTCCTGAACAGGTAATTTGTTGTATCCAAAGGGACGCTAGGTCTAATCCCTCTGAGACTTCCGATGATTCTGGTTCTGCCGACCAACTAAAAGTTTTGGATGAGGTTTCTGTCATACAAATTGTCTCCTTGGGAAGGCCTCGGGGCTTCCATGGTTATTTCTTCTTATCCTGGGTCCATCATATCCCAGATTTTCTGGGATTGGTTTTGATTGTAAGAGGTTATGGGATCCCCTGGTTGGCTTTTCCTAAACCCTGCCCGGGTAGGAAGTTCATCCTAGCCATCCATTGGTCGATTATCGGATTGAGGCCTGGTGCAACTTGATTCCTTTCTGGTAGCACAGCGGGTGACTTGTAGGCTGGGTCATCTCGAATGAGCCCCATGGGATCAAATCCTTCTTCATCAGCGGTCAATGCATTAATTCCCGCAAGGGGAGCATGGTTGGGAAGAGGATTATTAGTAACATTGGGCCCGCCGGGTGCGGGTATAGTACCAGCCTCGATTAGGTCTTGAATACGATGGCGGAAAGCCAAACAGCGTTCCGTGTCATGGCCTGCGGCCTGATGGTATGCGCAATTCTCATTCATTTTCCAGGTACTGGGAATTGGATTTGGTGGAGGGCGTGCGTTGAGTGGAGTGATTAGTCTAGCCTTTCGAAGTAGTTCCAGGCTTTTAACCAGGGTAGTGGGAAGGGAACAGAAATTCCTCCTTCTCTTGACTTCGATGCTCGAAGAATCTCCTTGTGCGGGCCAATTCATCGGAGGTGCTTGTTGTGGCTGTTGAAACGGATTTTGTTGATATGGGTATGAGCTTAGTTGGTTAACGGTTGGAGTGGCTGTCTTTCTTCCAGTGTATGAGGCTTTCTTGATGTCGATTTCTGTTTTCTTGGCCAACTCTTCTTCTACTTGTGACCCCATGCTTAACAAGGCTCTGAAGTGTGGGAACACATGCTTTCCCATGCAACTCAATACAGTCAAAGTAAAAATTTTATGTATGATCTCCAACTGTTCTTCTTCATCGGGCCGTTTGGACATTTGGGAGGCCATCTCTCTCCAATGTGTGACGAAATCGCTGAAGCTTTCTTTCTCGCCTTGCTTGGCCATCTCCAGGTGCTTGCGGGTAATTTCAAAGTCTTCGTTGGACCCGTATTTATTCATGAACTCCTTGACAATATCTCCCCAAGTCTTCGTATGGTGTCTCTCCAGATCAAAAAACTATCTCAGGGCGGCCCCCGTGAGAGTCATGTGAAAGGCCTGAGCTAATTTCGGTTCTCCACAACCAGACATTTGCATGGATCTGATGTAGGATTGAAGATGGGTTTTAGGGGGTGTGGTTCCTGTGAATTTGGTGATAGAAGGGAGCTTGAATCCCTGAGGTAGTCTTGCTTCTGGGTAGAGGGAGAAAGCATTCATATTTGTGATCTCATCTGCCCCTTTTATTAAAGAAATCCCTCTTTGCATAACCTGCATCTGCTCTTTCAGTTTCTTCATTTCTTCACTCTCTCTTGACACCTCATCGGGCTGTTCTCGAGCTATAACCGATTCTGCATACACTGCCCGAAGTCAGTTGATATCTGGGTACTAATTAGGAGGGGCTACTAAGGCCGGTGGTGGAATAGGCCTTGCGGGGACTTGTAGCCATGGCTGGTATTGGGGATTAAGTCCTTGCTGAGGTTGCGGCCAGATGATGGGTGGCTCTTGTTGTTGGTAAGTGGGGCCTGAATCCGGGGCCCATTGATTCTGATTATTAGGATCGGTCTGAACGGGACCGGCCACGACAGGGCCCGTTTGAGGTGGATTGGTTCCTTGAACTGGGGGAAGTACTTGCGATGACTGCCCTTGATCTCGATTCGGTGGTAGTCGTTCAATCCTCGGTGGTGCAACCCGTCCGGCTGACAACTCTTCTACTCGGACTCGGGTACTCTGTTGCTCATTCGTGAGGTTTGCTAGACTCATACTGACGGTTATTAGCAAACGATGCATCTCGACTAAAGTTGGCTGAGCTGCAGATGCCTCGGCTAGGCTATGATCTGTCTTTTGATCATCGCGTCCATCGACCATTGCGGGTGTGCTTGGTCTTACTAATCTTCCGGTGTGATCCCGACCAGCCCAACCTTCCAGACTGTCGTCATATTACGGCTGTAGGCGGAACCATGGGGCGAAGATGAAGGAAGACTATGATGTGACTCAATTTTTGCCAAAAAAAATCACGGAGAAAGAAAAACAACGAAAACCAAGTTTTGGGTGTTTTATAAAGACACGTCAACAACAACTTGAGTGAATTCCCAATGGGAGTTTAGGATAGGCAGCAAAGTGCTCCGTGGGTTATCCTACTTGTCCCGAATTTTGAAAAACTCATCTTTTGATTTCATGAAAATTGGGAATATCTCTCCTCTTGAGCTGCTTTTCATGGGAGATGTACCGGGGAAAGTCACAACGAGGTGATCTCGATGTAAATTTCTACGACAGAGGTTGGTCAGCCTCCGGCCGTACTTGCCAATAGCTGGGGGAGATATACATGACAAGGCCCTATGTGGTACAAATTCCTCACGGTTGATAAAAATATAAGCGTGTTCTATCTTTGACTCTTCCTATATGCAACGCAGGTGTAATGCAAGGTGAAGGCTTCAGGCTCCCTCCTATTTGGCAAGACCTCGCGATATACCCCAGGAGCGGGTACGTGCAAGAATCTTTTGATATACTTCCCGGGTACGTGAGTGTTCTCGTCACTCGATATACCTCGAGGGCGTACTTGGCCAAGGAGAGTGGAAGTAAATGCTTTCGGTTTATGTTGGCCCAAGCAAGCCAACTCCCTACTCACTTATAATACATCCGAGAGTTTGGGGTAAACTCACACTCGTAGAACCAATGCATGATTTGTGAAAGTGCGTGCAAAACAAGAATTTTTTAAAAGATTTAATTGCAAATATCTTATCTTCGAGGTGTATTTTGAAAACGCCTTTTTTATTAAAAATATTTTTTTACAAACAAATATAACAGAAAGGGGAAATCCTAAACATATGTCTATGTCAATGAATGGACTCTACTGCGCCTCTAGGTCAGGTCAACAATAAAATCCAGGCGCCACGTCAGGGGGCAAGTAGGGAAAGCAGTAAAAGTATGCATATCAACATATTATAAACAAAAAAAATCCACATATAAAAGACTAGTTCTCTCGATACCCAGCAGAGTCGCCACTGTTAGAATTCGCAAATGCGACCCCCGGGTCTCATTCCCTTCTTTGAGCGTCCGAAATGTCGAAAAGGATTTCGTCATTCCATTTGCTTCTATTTGGGTGTTAATAATTCATATCGGGTGTCCCTCTATCCTATTTCTATATGCAAGAGGGTTCGTTCAGAGTCGCCAGTACGTTTTACGAGAAAACGGACAAAATAGTTATATAAGAGAAAAGGCTACAGATAAGCCTTTCTTTACACGTTTGTCTACGAAACCAGGATTCTATAGGGTTCAGGAACTATATTACGGTTTGGGAAGGTGTTAAGCACCCATTCCGTCCTTTCGGTCTCTAGTGGTCTTATATGTTTATTTTATGTTGAAAAACTTGGATACTTTTACTGACAGTCTACTATTTTTTAAATGAAAACCCTAATTTCTGGGGGAAAACAGGAAAGGGGTAAAAACCTTTGTGTTCCGAGATCCGATGTTTTTATTATTGAAAGATGTAAATACAAATGACAAAACCTTTTGTTTTGAAAGAGTGTACCGTATTATTTTCTCAGATAATGACGGTTTTCTCGTGTTGTGATTATTTTTGTAAAAATTCGGATTTTGTATCGGGGCTAATTTAATATAGAATCAGAACTCTTGAGGGGAGTTTTTACTAAGCATATTACAGTCTATGAAAGAGATAGGATATACTGGGTTTTGAATTCCTGAGTAAGTTTCATCGATCCGGGTTTTGGAAACAGAATTTTATCCGGATGATAGTATAGTTACTCTTCTGGTTTTTTGCAAATGATTTTATCAGGGTCTTTTGTTTTGCAAACAATAAACTATTCGTAACTTGGCAATAAGTTTATTCAAATAAAAAGTGGACAAAACAACAGAAATAAAACAAGTACACATATATTTAATGTCAAATACTAGAAGAGACTTTGTTTACCTTCCCGACGAGAATAATAAGAAAGAAAATATAATACGGCAGAGAGATCTCCGGCAATAATAATCTTCTCCTTCTTTAGATATTTCTGAGAATTTGATTCCCGAGACCGGACACGTCGAGTGTCGAGAATAGATTCGATAATTCTTCAGAAATAAGATGATAATCAAGAATGCTTGACGAAAGACTAGAAAATCAGATCATAAACCAATAATTCTTCAATTCTCAGTTCCTTTCTTGCTGTTCCTCCACCCTTGTTGCTGTCTTCAATCCTTGGGAGGTGTTGGCCTATTTATAGTGCTGGAAAAGGGGTATGTCGCACGACAATGTGTGTATGTTGCGCGACATTCAACTTTAATGATGTTTCCGACAGACTGATGTGTTAGAAAGTGAATGGTGAGGTGTTTGTCGTGCGACAATTCACTTTAAAAATATGCTTATTTGGCCAACAAACCCTTTCGGGGCAGTTTCGAGTGTTCGGGTGGGTCCCGGACTCCAAAAACAGTACTTCTCGAAGGTCGTTAGGGTTCTTGCGGGGGTCACGAATCGGGGTGTCTACAGCGGGATGTTTTGCTGAGTTGGAGGAATTGGCTGGCCTCGACCTTGGTTATGAGCAAGGTTAAGGTTTGGTGGATTTGGTTCGGCAAGTGCTCGGGTGGCTAGTAAGGAGTCGAGACGGGTCTAAGTGGCTCTCTGCAAGTTGGTCATGGTATTTATAGACTGGGTCATACCCTGTATCATTTAATAAAGCTGTTCTGGGGACAGGGCTTTCGGGTTGATGGGTAAAACCGGACTGGGCGACGGATCCGCTGCATGGTGTTGACCCTCAGTATCATTAACCCCTCCTTCATTAACCTCGACCTGGTGATTGTGGTATTCGAGAGCACGTCGTGGCAGCATTATGAGAGGTGAGTTCGGTCTAGTAAGTCTACTTGTACGATCCTTACCAGCCCAACCGGCTAGTGTGTTTCGGTATGAAAACCTAGGAGTGGTGAAGAACGGGGAGAAAGAAATAGGGGATTGACCGAAAAAATCAATATTTGCCATGGGTTACGAAAAACTATGACTCGACAGAAAAATAAAATTGAAAACCACTTTTTTGTGTTTAGACGAAGGCGGACCGACAGTAACAACTTGAGAGCCCCATAGATAGGTTTAAGTAGAAATATACACTCCTGGGGTGCCCTTATAACCTTCCAATTTGGAAAATTATATTTGGAAAACTCGTTTTTGGAAAATGACTCATCTTTTGGAAAACATTTTTAAAAATTGGGAAGTTCTCTCCTCTTCGAGTTGCTTTTCATGGACATAGTGACAGAAAAATTATCACTAACGGGTTTTAGTAAGGGATTTTTACCGACGGGGTTGGACAGCCACCGGCCGTACTTGCCAAACCAAGAGTTAGTATGTATGACAAGGCCTTTTGTTCACTAATCTCACAACTAACGGTCAAAAAACATGCAAAAAATCAAGTGTACTAGGTTGATGCATCCTATATGCAAGTGTGATTTGATGGGTAAGGTTTAAGCTCCCTCTTATTTGGCTAGGTCTTGCTATACCCCAAGGGCGAGTACGTACAAGGACCTTTTGATATACGTCCCAGGTACGTGAGTATTCTCGTCACTTGATATACCTCAGTTGGTACTTGGCTAATGAGAGTGAAAATAAGAGTTTTCGGTTTATGTTTACCCAGACGAGCCAACACCATATTCATTAAGCATTATTTCTGGGTTAAATGGGGTGATTTCACACTCACGATAATGCATGATGGTAATGCGTGCGTGCAAAATAACAATTATGGAGGTATATTATGATGAGCACTTTAAGATTTGTTCCAGTACTTTCAAATTTTAATTATGAAAAGATTTTCCTCAAACAATAATTAGCAAACAAAAGGGAATCAGGGTATTCACCTAGATCACATCTATGTTATCCTAAAACTAAGGCCAAAAAAGGAAAACATGCAAATAGAAACGATTATCCACACATATTCTACTCTTGTTTAGAGTCTAATCCCCTTAAAAAAATTCCAGCGGAGTTGTCACTGTTAGAACCCGCGCTCTCGACACCCAGCCCCCACGGCGGCGATCCCCCCGATTTTTCGGTTTAATTTTTGAAAAACGATTCATTTTATTATAAGAAAAAAGTGACGATTTGCAAAGGAATCAGAATCACAAGTTTGTTTTACTAAACAAACAAAAGTCTACGTAAGAGAGGAACATATATGAATTAAACGGCCTCTTAAACACAATTAATACGAAACTAGTTGATTCAAAGAATTCGGGGATTAAATTACGGCTCGGGAAGGTGTTAGGCACTCAATTCGCCCTTTCGGTCTCTGAGTAGAATATGCGTGGAGTTATAACTGAACATTTGCATGCTTATTGATGTAATCGTAAATCAACCCATAATTTTAGGAAAACGAAATTTTGGGGTGGGGATGGAAAACATGTGCTTCGTATTTCGCCCTTCGATTTGTTTGCCAATAGCATACCGCAGTTTATAATTTAAACCGGCATTGACAAATCTAGTACTATCATATTAGATATTTAGGTAAGTACTGCGATTTATAGATTAAATCGAGTACAAACGTGTATTGATTCCTTCGTAAATCGAGATTGATAAAATCGGGATTATATATAATTAATTAATAAAAATATGTTTAAAATGGTTTACAGCTCGTTCTACGCCTTTGGTTTGGAAAACAAGGTTTAAATATGAAATCCGTACTGATTTTGAGATAAACAGCAATTTTTACATGCAGTTGATTAATTATAACTGATAAAATATGGACAGATAAAAAATTAAAGCCAAATTAAAAATAAAGAATACCTGAGAGCCTCGCAAAATAGTATAATACAATTTTATAGCACTATGTTATTCCCAATAACATTTCCTAGCTCTCCACAAAATTTCATGATTTTTGGAGGTCCAGAAGTAACAAAACGAGAAAAAACAAAAAATCGACTGGGAGAAATTTGTCCGCAGACACAAGCCCCAAAGGCTTGTGTCCCCACAACACACAGGTGTGTGGCATGAGGACACACCCTCTAATGAGCGTGTCCTCCCTTGTGTGTCGTGGGGACACACCCCTGGGGGTGTGTATCTGTACACAATTTTTTTAATTTCCCGCAAACGGATTATCGAATTGATCTAATTTTTTAGTATGTTGTTCCCTATCATATACCCTATCTACTGACCCAATTTGAGCTCTTTTGGACTTCGGTAAGGTCCTTTTTTGATTACCCGAAGTAAACTCTCAATTTTCTGAATTCCCGGAGATCCGGCAGTCAGATTGATCTAATTTTTGATTATGTTACTCCTTGTGGTAATGTATAATAACCCTAAAAGTTTGAGGATGATTAAAAATGAGGAACTCTCTTTTCACAAGTTTCCAGGAGTTTTAACGGTTTTCGATTCCGGTGGCTTCCGGTAATTCTCGTAACTTTTTATCTGGGTGTCCTTTCGCCTTTTTTCTTTGACCTGTATCACATGTATATGGTATTTATGCATCTAAGAATGCTTGTGTATGCATGTGTGCTCATTTTCTTAGAGTTCAGGATTATTCCGAGGGTCGCAAAATGAGGTGTTCAGAATAGGGCTTCTTGAGTCTCATTATTCAATTAAAAATTAGAATTTGTAGTTTCCTTTTTGAATAGTTTCCATATTATTTTTATTATTAGTTTCCTTATTGTAATAGGATTCTATAGTTTGTTTCTCCTATTTAAAGGAGTTCTTTTCATCGTATTAAAAAGAAGTTTTGATGATTAATAATATTGAGAGTTTTCTCTTTGTGTTCTCTAAGAACATGTTGAACATGTGAATTGATTAATTCAATTGTTCTTGCCTTATCAATCAATTATCCACCAATTGATTGTGGCATCTTCAATTATACCAAGGTTCACGCTTCTTTAAGCGTTGGGTTGAGGTTTTCGCCTTCCATCTTTTGACGTATTCCAAGGTTCTTGCTACGTTCGTAGTTCAAAATTATGATCGTAACTTTTTTTTAATCAAATTGAAACTCAAACAAGAACAAAAAATAAAAAGATAGAGAAACCTAAAGGTAGAAGCTACCTCTAATACTAATGACGTGAACCCGGACGTCTTTCCTAGCCAGGCTAATGGATCCTCAACCCTTAAACTACGAACTAGCAAAAACCTTGGAATACGTCAAAAGATAAAAAACGAAAACCTCAATCCAACGCATAAAGAAGCGTGAACCTTGGTATAATCGAAGACGCCACAATCAATTGGTGGAGAATTGATTAATAAGTCAAGAACAATTGAATTAATCAATTCAACATGTTCTTAGAGAACACAAAGAGAAAACTCTCAATATTATTAATCATTAAAAAAGACTTCCTTGTTTGATTATACTTAAATCCTATAGCTACACGCGTACTAGTATGCTCCAAGGTCATCCAATACAAGTACGGACCCTACCAATCAATGCTTTAATCAAGTCCGTGCTTGTGGTAGTCTGGATCACATCAAATTGTGTATCAGCTCAACAGATGAACAATTGTGCCAATTTAGATAATCAACATATTTTGTATCAAAACCTATAAACTAGCCAACAAATATAGGAGTAAGGAAAGTTGTGCTTACATACTTATACAATCTCTATACACATATACCATATACATGTGGAAAGTATTTTACTTAATCCTGTAATGATATTAACATTGTACTTAAGCCAACCACACCAAGCCCTACAGGTTCGCCACTTTATGGCTCAATCAAGAATTTCATCATACATTTTCACCAATTAGAAAATTTTAGAAGAAATCATACAATCGGAACCAAGCCATGTGAGATCCATAATTCGTAATAAATAGTTTCAATATCAACTTTCCCATATAGTCTCAATACATGGCTTATTTAAAAATTCAATAGAAATTTACTCGTATAGGCATGAACTAGTGGGTTTCTATAAAATCTCGTTGGTAGCTAACAATCGCTAAGTACAACGATAATATCTCTTACATGTGAAATTATGACTAAAACATCCTTCAAACAAATTTGTAAAACATTATATATATATGTGTGTGTATCACTTACTAGCTTTCGCAATCGTATTCATCCATAAAGGTTTAGGTGTAAACTTTGAGAAACATTGCAAAATCATATAACCCCTTGTAAAGTTGCCAAATTTCTCCTTAAACAACTAGTACGAACCATGTATAAGATGAGATTCAAATAAATATTTTCATTATACATGTTATCTCAAAACTAGTGTTCAAAGTCACATAATTAGGGATTTTGCTAAAAATCCAAATATGTTGTTTATAAAATGATGTAGTTGTTCCAATAGCTCATCAATAACATAAACAACATAAATAACTATAATCTAACATTAATTTAAGGAAATCAACACCTCCAAACCCATGCACACATCAAAACTTTAAGTTCACATGAGTAGTTTTTAACCATGATGTACAAATCCATATACAACACATAATAACTTGTAAAAATGGTTGAGTAATAGAGTTCCCACATATATAGGGTTAATCCCTCGATGAATCACGACTAAATCGAGTCGGGCCGAGCAACCAGCGAGTTTCCCCTATCCACAACCATGGAAGAAGGTGAAGAAGATGAAGATGATGATGATGAATAGTGCTCGATGGTGGCGGAGAAGGAAGAGCTTAGGTTGATATCTCAAATCGTGTGCAAACCCCCCCCCCCCAAATCACCTCTCCTTTCTCTCTCTAAGAGCTCTCGTGAGTTGGTGATGAAATGAGGAAGAAATGAAGGTAAACAGATATATATAAATCCCGTTCTCCACTTCTGGGTATTGTTCACGCGCGTCACTTTAGGGGACCTGCAGCACTGAACTTTGAACGACCATAACTTATCGCTCGAAAGTTCGATTGGATGATCTTTATGTCCATAGAAAGCTTATTCAAAGATCTACAAGTTTCTAAGAGAAAGCTTTTCCAAATTCCTGATAGATTATTCCCAAAAATGCGTCGAAGTCTGCGCGTTACTTACCGAATGAACGACTATTAGCGATTGGCCTATTTCGCACTCAATTTTGACCAAGTAGGAGCCTGAATTAGCTTTCGGCCAAAACACAAAAGTTATAGATTGCCTAAAAATATAGACCCTATTGGAGACATGAACTCAATCTGGCGAGGAACGAAGAAGTTACGCTTCCTCTAAGTTATCCAAAAATTATGAAGTCGAGTAAATTGAAAACTTGCGATTTACATCTTGATTTCAACTCGAACCACCCGAAATAACTTACGGATATTCTAACATGCTTAAATATATTAATGTAACTCGTTGAAAGTTTTCAAGCCATTCAGATCATTTCGGAACAAAATATGGCTATTCGAAGTCCATTTCTGCCTTACGCGCGACTTGTATCACGATTCAGAGAAGTACAGAGATACGGGGAGTTAGATAGTATTTCCCATGCTAGACAAAGGGAAATTATTTGGTGAACCACTTTTCGACAAAGGGATACCTATAAGGTCTCTCTTTTGGGGCTCAAAATTAGGTTTTAAGGGTATATGATGGTCTAACTTTCTATTGGGTGGCAGGCTTTTTGGTTCATCAAACAAGTCAAAATGATTGGTGCAAAAATTGGTGGACATCAAGAAGTATGGATTCATTGATAGCTCCCGCAGTCAATGACTTTTGGACATTAGTAGGTATGAGATCAACAATAGGTTCAGCAGTTAAAGCAAAGCAATGTCCCAAATCATTACTAAAGGCTTTTATTTGTCGCGAATTATGGTCCTGTTACAAGTAAAATTATTTTTCGTGGCTAGATTCCGTTACAAATAAGTAGTTATTTGCGAAGGTTAAACATAAAACCGTGACAAATAACCTCATTTGTGGCAGCTTAGCAAGTCACTACCAAATAACTTCAGTTGTATTGTACGAAAATCGGTTTATTGTAAAATTATCACTTTAGATTAAAAAAAATTGTATACAGAGAAAAATTATCACTTTATAGTTTAAGTTACACCAAAACTTCATTTTGTTCTAATTTGCACCCCAAATTTAAGTAAGTGTTTTTAAGTGCACACTCCTATCAACATTCCGTCCAAATTTTAACTGAATATGTTTGGTTAATTACATAAAGAACCTCAAAGTTAGGCTTGTTTTTCAATCTTAACCTCAAAATTTTAATTTTTGCAAATTAAACCTTAAAGTAGTGATTTCATATAAATTTAAACCTTGACAATTTTATAAAATTACATTAGCACCTCAAATATTAAAAAATTATACGAAACAAATTTTTTTTAATCTTGTTTTTACTTGAAGTAAAATAGAATTAATATTTTCTAAGGTAGATGCTTTATTGTTTGAATTTGGGTAAATTGCAAGGAAACCCTGATGTTTGGGGTCAATTTCAATCTCTACCTCAAAATTTCAATTGTTCCATATTAAACCCTAAGGTACAATTAGTGATCCAATTGAAACCTTCTGCTAACTTCCGTTTAAAATACCCAACGATAATCCACGTAAGATGTGATTGGGATAATTTGGCCCCATTGTCTCATCTTTTTTCCCTCATTTTTGTACCAGCTAGCAAAACAATGGGGTTAAAAATGAAACAATCAAATCTTATATACACACAACAACATTAAAGAATAAAAAATAGAACTTTAACAAATAAAACCAAACTAGACCATAGTTTTTTGCTTTTATGGACTTCCAAGTGTGATGAAACATCATGGAATGATTCCAACCCTGGTAGAAGGATTAGAGGTTGTCCAAATAATGAGGTAAGGTCCATTCTAGGCTTAGGTTTTTGTTCAGATATTTGGTTTATGCTGAGTTCCTTTTACTAACCTAGGGTTCCTAAATTGCAGACTCGGTTTGGCTATAAATTTCTGATTTATATGATCCACCAATGTGTCTTAGATCAAGGCCAAATCATACCCAGACTACTAAGGAGGATTTCTGAATTGGGGAGGTCTTAAAGGAAAGCTAAGAGGCTATATTTTACGCTATTTGTTTCTTGGATTATAGTATTGTTCTTATTTTGTAATAGCTCAAGCAAATAGTGGGAATAAATAGCCCTAGGTTGGGAATCATGTAATGAATGAATATGATTATGTAATGGCTAAGTTAATTAAGAAATGAAAATGCTTTGATTTTTTGTGACTGAACTAAATCTAAGTGATTGAACAAATGAAACCCGATACAATTGACTATAAACACTTAAAGAATCCATTCACCAAGCACTTAAACAAAAAAACATTGAACTTAATCCAAACATGTATTTCATTCCATATCATATACCAAGTGAGCTCCAAAAAATAAAAATTATTAGTAGAAAATGACCTCTCTTTACAAGCAAACTAACAAAATAAAAATAAAAAGTAACATCCACAGCAGAAAAGGACCTTTTTATACATGCTAAAGGAAATCCCAACAATAATTTAATGCATCTCAACAATAAAACCCAACCCAGCACCAATCCTAACTCCCACTAGCAAGCATTACTATATACACTTTCAACCCAAAAAAGCATTATATTAACAAAAGTCTAGTAGCACAAAAACAACTCACATGACCATACATGGACAAAACCATGAAAAACCTAACCCAATAGCATATAAACAATCAAACACAGTAAAGAAATGGTTGAAAAGTAAAATTCTTCAACAAAAGTATAGTATTTTATACAATAAAGATAAACTAGGGTTTAAAATATACTTTTTTACTTCGAAATTATACAAAATTCACCATAATCGAGCTGAACTTTCTCATTCAGTGGCTTCAAATGGTGAATCTCCATACGTATTGGAAGATTTTTCTCTCATTGATTGCTTTTTATTTATCGCTCAGTTTGTCTCTCTCTCTCTCTAAATTCTCTCACATTAATCAAGTTTACAACCAATAACCATAGATTATGGTTGTTCCCCCCTAAATCAAACCACATGCTGTGCACGTGATGGTTTAAGGGGGATAATCCTCCAGCTCAAGTCCATGTAATATCCAACTCAGTGCCAACGTCGATTGCCATTTGGTGTTTTAAACAAAAGTTAGTAAAATGTCTCAATTGGATCACTAATTGTATCTCAGGTTTTAATTTGGAACAATTGAAAATTCGAGGTAAAGATGTAAATTGACCCCAAACATTAGGGTTTTCCTTGCAATTTTTCCTTTGAATGGTTACGAAATCACTTATTTTCAAAAAAATAAAATTGCGAGATGAAGGTTGAAAAACAAGCCTAACTTTGAGATTATTTATGTAATTAATCAAATAAGTTTTGTTAAAATTTGGACCAAATGTAGATGAGAATGTGCACTTAAAAATATTTACTTAAGTTTGGAGTGCAAATTAGAACAAAAAGATGTTTAGGGTGCAATTTAAAATTATGAAAAAAGTTTGGAGTGCAAATGTGCCATTTACTTTATATACACTTTTTTTAATATAAAGCAATAATTTTACAACACACCAATCTCTCTAGGATGCAACTCCTTTTTTTACATAACTATAAATTCACAACCACCATAATGGTGGACATAAAAGTTGACCAATTTACAAGATTCGATAACTACACTTATATGGGTCGACCAAGAACCTCTTTATTACAAAGACAAAAAAAAATACCAAGAAGTTAAAATGCGATTAGCTTATATACAATTAGGCAACAAAGTCATTTTCTTTGAATAATTTTGAAAAAAGGAAGGAAAAAAGAATTAATTTATTAGATAAGAAAATATTTTTTTTACTTACAAATCTTATCGCATATTCTTACCGGTCATATCAAATAAATTAAACATTTGTTATATTTTGTAAAAATACTTTTCATTTAATACATCTAATAAAAATAGGTAAAAAAATTATAAATAAGTCCAGCATTGCTTTGTTAGATATCCCAAACTCGTTTCATTCGCAAACCTCTTCTCTCCCGCTCAAACCCCCTCTCGTCCAACGCCAATCCCCAATCGCCTCTTCTCCACCTCGAAACCCTAGTCCCCTCCACTGTCATTTCCTCTCACCGCTGTTGTTCACCGTAGGTCACCACCATCACCACCGTCAACCCTAACCCTAAGCGGAATCCACCACCGAGAATCACCACCTACACTTCTAAGTAAGCCCTCCTTTATCTCTCTCTCTCTCTCTATATATATATATATATTACTTGTTGCATCTTCTTTCGCATGTATTATTTCTCACAAATCAGCCTGTGTGATTTTTGCAATGACTTTTATGTTGTTAGAGAGAGTACACCCTTCTTTGTAGTTGTTGTGTAATTTTGGGGTAGGTTTTGTGTAATGTTGTGCAAAATCATATTGCCTAAAAACAATTAAAGACAAGAATAAATTGTTATTTTGGATTGTGGGAAGAAATGCATACACAAGATAAATTGCTGTGTAAATGGAAGACAGAAAGTAAGGAAAGGGAGGAGCCCCTAGTGATAATGAAACTTCCCCCTTAGTGAAAACCACCTAGTGATAATGAAATCTCCCCTCCGAAGAGGGAGAATAGGACATTGGAAATTACTAAGGCACTTATCATAGCTAGCACATCTTTTACCAACTATGCTACTACCAGCCAATAAGTTCCTAATAGAAGAAGTAACCATAGAGATAATAGGAATACTCTGCTGTCTGGTATTGTCAAACCTACCATTGTTTTGATTAACCCATAATTCCCAGCAAACACGCGCAGGCACAAGCGAGATCATCACTTTGTGATATGATTGTATATGGAGTTTGGTCTTATTGTATTGTTTGGCTGCATTTGTGCATGTTTTACAGGATTCTCGGCACTGGTTTTTAGGAATGTTTAGAACTGCATTTAAGGACCACATACAGACTGATTTTTAGGGCTGTTTAGGACTACATTTAGGGACTACATACTGACTGATTTTAGGACTGAATTCGGGCATGTCTTAGGACTAATTTCTATATATATGTACTCTATTGAGCTTGTGGACTTTATTACAGATTGTTTTAGGGACTGTTTATGCACCGTTTATAGAGACTTTCTTAGGGACTGTTTATACACTGTTTTACGACCTTTTTAGGAACTTTCTTAGGACTTTTTTTTTTATCTAATTTCTACTGTTGTTTTTACTTGAATAATGGCCCATCTAGCATTGGCAACATAATTTTGTTTTTGTCACTTGCCTGGTATAATTTCCATTCAAAGCATTTATACTTGGTATAAGTTTTTGATAAACCAAATTGTATACACATAGGTTCGTACTTCATCAAGTGTTCATCGCCCAGATCTTGAGGGAGACGACAACTTTTCTCACGAGGTTAGTGTATTTTCTAATTCAAAGGGTAGACAAGAAAATACTTTTGTAGCTATTGGTATTTAAATATCTTGTCGGACTGCTGCAATGGCACTATTTATAGGAATGCTCTTTATACGCTGTTTTTAGGAGTGCATTTGAACTCTCTAATTCTAATATTAGATATGATTGTATACAAGTTCGGTCTTTAAGTTGGTCAAATAAATTTTTAGTTTAGAACCATATCCCTATTATGAAGATGCATATATAGTTTAGTCTAGGTTATTTTTTGTGCTTTGTAATGATGCTATCTTTTGTGCTTGATATTTCATTAGCTTAAATATCTATGGATAAAAGTTGGATTGAACTAGCAGATAGGTTATTAGTAGCATATACGGACGGGGTTGATAAGTTTTTCTAATTTGCTTATGCTAGATATTTTTTTGACTCGTCTATCTATTGTCCATGTAAGAAGTGCATCAACCGTTACCCATTTACACGGGAGATTGTGAAAGAGCATATAGTGGTGAGACTTGTCATGGAGCTTTGGACTTATCATGACTAACTTTGACCTCTTTTTTTTTTGGGATTTTATAACAGATAATATGATTTGTTTGTTTATTTGGTGATGGAACTTTTAGAGATTACCATTATTTCTGATTCTATTGTGGCTTGAGCTTACCAATGGAACACATCTTGAGATGAATTTGGTTCTAATTTGGAATAAATTGGGTGACGTTAAAATAAGAGCTTCATTGCCTATGAAAGAAGGGAGTAAATTGTGCTTACTCACGCCGCTCCTTGCAACACTTGATCTTTGACCCTTTTGTTCTTTCTTTTGGTGCGCAACTTTGCTTCTTGCTGCACCTCTTATAATCAGCGCATTTTTCTCTTCTACATCTTGCTTTTTGCATTCAGCAAGTGTCTTTTTGTTATTTTTAAAGGGGGCCTAGCCCTTTGCCTTTCTTCTCTTCCAAATCATTCATTGCCGGAGAGTCCCGCCTGAAAAAGAGAGAGAAATTGGAAGACTAATAGATGAGGGGCGCAATCGCAAGAGTCTACTTTGGTAGGAAAGACTTTCTCTAAGATCTACCAAGCCCCGCACCCGAAACAGCAACCTTTCTTTCTTTATTTTTTCTTTTTACTTTTTTTAAATTGGTGTATTCGAATTAATTACTTCATGCAAGTTAAACACTTGCTGGTTTTTTATATTATCCACCTTTATTTAAGGAATTGTCTTAGACTTCATTCCTGAATTGTCTTAGATTTGGAACTCTTTATGTGGAATGAAAATGGTAAACTTTTGTGGAACTTTTTTTTTTTTTTTTTATATATTTTTCACCAGGGTACCCGTTAAAATTGTCACTGCCCAATAACCAATTTGGTCCTCTTGCAATATATAATAATCAATAGCTTCAGGGACATTTGTTATGCGGTCGTGCCATTGGCGCAAGTTACCCTTAGTCAATATAATATGGTGGTGATCTGACACCCTAGTAAGTTGTCACAAACTTCCCAAATGTGTGTTGAAGGGGAGAGAGGAGAGAACATGTGCTGAAAGATTTTGATTTTTGATAAAAAAAAAAATTTGTTTTTTTGTTGAAACGCAACCTCAACTTTGATCCAAGCTTTGTTCTTGATCTTTTCTTGATTTTTGGAAGGTTGAAATGTTGAATGAAGAAAAACTGAGAGAGTAATGTTTGCTTTGGGAGAGAATTGCTTGGATTAATGTTTTTAACCATTAGGTAAAATATTAAAGCTAGGGGGTGTTTGTGACACATTAGTGGAGTGTGTGTTTGTGACAACTTATGGGGGTGTCAATACCACCACCCATATAATAAAGAGAAATATTTTTTTATTCTTAAAAATATACAATGAATAAAAATTATGTGACTAAGACTTTTAATAGTTGATAGTGTCTTGGCACGGGTTACAAGCCAGCATATATACATACTCCCTGGTCATCCCCTCTGCTTTTTTGCCTCGCAGTCAATCACCATCGTAGCTCGCTTGCTCACTCCAGATCTCTTCTCGTCGTTGTCCCGTCCTATCGGACATATATTTGATTTTTTTTATCTAAATTTTCTTTTTTATGGCTCAGCATAAACCCTAACATTGGAGCTACATTTTTATCTTATCTTCTTTTTTCAATAGATTATTATTGCTGTTTTTGCCCATACCGAGAGGTTCCTAATGTTATGTTTCAGCTAATTATTTTTACCATGGGTGTTGGATTTTCCATATTGCAACAAGATAAAAAAGCTATATAGTTATCAATATGAGTTACATTGAATCAAAAAAGTTTTTCTTGCACATTTGTGTAATGTAATAAAAATAATAGTTGACTTACTATGATATAATGCCCCCAAACTAGGAAATGTGCGTTTTATCTTTTCTCCACAAATAGTTTTTGGTTATATTTGAATGCAAATGGAAAACAATATCTTTATAATACTATAAACCAACTATCATGCCCACTTTGTTCCTTTTTCTTTATTTCATTATTTGCTTTTGCAAATTTTTTGCTGAGTTTTGCTTGTTATGTGATTATATGATTTTAATGTTATTCAGATGTGTGAGTTTAACTAGTTTTGTATTTTATAGAAGGGTAGTTTCCTGGGGGTAGCGATACAGTACATATTTTTGAGGAAAAAAAAAATGACAGAGTCCTTGTTCTTTGGTATCTCTCGGCACACAGGAATGGTACTCGATCACAGGTACCGTGATTGTGACCATATCTCGGTCACAGATACTATACTTGTGACCAAGAATTCATAGATACTTAGGTACTATATATGTGCATATGAGTCCTTGCTAGAGGCAGATATAATAGTTGTGAGATGACAGACACGGACCCCATCCTTTAAAAAGAAGTTGGTGGACTGCACGGCATGTTGAGGCGTATACCGCTTCATGGAAGTGTTGCTCATATCATCAAGGAACAAGAGAGAAATTACAATGCTGTCCAAAACAGGCTTCATTATTCCCCCCAAAATCTTGGTAATGCACTTGTAAACAACATTACAAGAAGAAATTGGATGAAAATCCCTCATTCTGGCACTTGAGTCTTAAGAATGAGAGAAACTACTGTAGCATTGCCAGTCTTGAGAATTCTCCCATTTTTGAGTAAAGAGGACACAGATTCAATAGTATTCGACCCAACCAAATCCCAGCTTTGCTTGAAAAAACGTGCACTGTAGCCACGTGGTCCATGAGCTTTTCCAGAGTGAATTGAGAACACAGTACTACAGCAGTCTCATTAAACCCATCATTATTCATCCAATATATTCTGATTTTCAGCAAGTCATTCTTCCCGCATTACTCAAATCTATCCCTAGCACTACTATTGGTGCTATAAACTTGACCCAAAATCTAACTGAAAAAGGAGATGGCCTCCCTATAAGCAGCCTCTTCTCCTTCAACTCCCTACCCATTCAGGTTCACGATAGCCATAATCTCATATCTGGCCCTATTACCATTAACGTCCTTGTGGAAACAAGTTGTATTTTTTTATCTCCACTTTGAGGCCACTTGACTCTATTTTTTTCTATCAATAGAAGTCTTCTTTAGCTTCACAAAGCTCAACATAAGCACTTAGAAGGTCGTTCTCATTTTGCCTGACTTGAGCATCTACAATTGCATGTTGCTGAGTCAAGTCCTCCTTAGCAGCTTTAACTCAGGAGAAAATATTGCTATAAAACTCACGACTCAACTTCTTTCTCATTTTGCTACGTCGATTTCCACACGAGTTCTTACATAGGCCAGCCTGCTCCTCCTGGCTCCTTGCTGTCATCATATCAGTAATTTGTTGTGGTTTGCCAACCAATTAGGCTTACTATCCTGCTCAATGTTTGAGGAGACGAGGTGGAGGAGATTCAAACCTAGTAACCTGACCGATATAGCAACTGTTGCCATGCCCTCTCCTTCAAGACTCACCTCATGTGACCATGTTTTAACAATAAGGGGCTTGAAATCAAAATATCAAGGACCAGCCTCCACAACCTTCACCCTAGCCCACCGAATCTTCGAATTCCACAGTGTTAGACCCCCCCCCCCACCCCCCCCCCCCCCCCCCCCCCCCCCAATTTTTTTTACATCGTCTTTCAATAAATTGCAACAACAAGGTGGCTTAGCTCCAACATCGTACACCGTTACAACCTTTTTCCCACCTTGTAATCTCTAAATAGACCTCACCATTAGTAAATGCTACAACCATAAATGGACATATGTTCAACAAATTCCAGCAGATTAGCTCCAGCATTCTTGCTCTATTCTGAGCATTAGGCCAAGTTTTAGCTGCATAATCCACTGTTACTCCAAGATGTGTTATGCAATTGCCAGGTTATAGGCTCACAATCAGACAGGCCTTGATAGTCAGTGTCACAGACAAACGCATTTAAATTGAAAATAAACCAACAATTGTCAAATTTAATTGTTCTCTCACTTATGGAGAGAGAAAGCTTCATGACCCCGACACTGGGGACTGCCCTCTCATTACCTCTCTCTCTTTCCTCCTCCATCAGACCATATCCTTGGGTCCACAATTGAGATGTTATGAATCCAGTCTCTCCAATAATTCCAACAGATCTACATACATCTGCAACAATCAACCGCAATAATATAATCATCACGACTACGTCATCAAACATCCTCAGCACACTAAAGTGATAACAATTCTAAAGAATTGAGCTTAAGATAAATTCGGACGCCCTTAAAGGGAAAGTTGGAGGGATTCTTAACAGTGGACTAAAGTGATAACAATTACAAGTGCAATGGTTTTTTTAACCAAAAAAAAAAATCCGACTAAAGTACATTGCACTTTTGGGTTATTAAGCCTTCTCTATGTATGTAGTCAGAGACCTTCCTTTGCATAATTGTTAGTTTTTAAGATACTGCTGATGTTTCAGATTGGGCAGGCTTTGATTTAAAGAATTTTGTACTACTACCAAAGATCACTGAATTACTCTACTTCCTTTCAATTTTATAGATATTGGGTTTTTTCTAATTGTGTTTTGAATGTTGTTTTGCAGTGTCGTCATCATTTGTGCATTCACCTACATTCTGTCGTCACTCTACAAGTACGTTCTTTTGGCTTATTGCTTCGCTCTTATCTTCTGTGTTTTTTATTTTTTTGGTCATCTCAAATAGTTGTTACGGAGGGAGATAAATGTCCAATCTGAACCCCCGCCCCAAGCTCCACCAGAGCACTCGTGAACTGATTTTTTATATTTCACATATCATATTGTAATACACAATAGATGATTTTTATTGTTTCACATGTCATATTGTAATACACAATAGATGATTTTTATTGTTTTGTCATTATACACTATTGTTGTAAAATAGATGATTGTTATTGTTAGATCATTGTCAACTTTTGTTGTTATTTGTTACTCTTTATTGTTTTTATGGTCATAACACGTATTAAAACATTTGAGGAGTTCGAAAATCACTTATTTAACTTTATCATCAAAGTAAGGAAAATTTCCAAGAACTTCACGGATACAATCAAATTATTCAAAAGGCTCCTTTGGTTACCAAGACTAGCTAAATTATGTGGGGTTCTTTTTGTTCACATTGTTGTCATAAATTTGAGAGATAAAGAGATGGGTCTTTCAAAATTCGGCTCTCATTCTAGGGTAGATTTGAAGAGATGAAAACAGTTAGTTTTAAAATAAATGGCTTAGATTTTGTCGAGTAGAAGACATAATAAACAAGAAAGGCTTGTTTAAATGGAAATTGTCAAAATATAAGCCATATGTTTTAAAACGATTGATGCATTTTTTAACAAGCCTTAGTCTCATCACCCATCGTGGTCATTGGGACCACATAAAGCAATTTTTTCCCGCAATTATCATTTGAACAAAGATTTGCACGACAATTTTAAGGCTTTCAAAAATCACTTGCATTATATTTGTCAGGGATCGTTCATGATGTTTATTATTGACACTCTTCCAAACTTCACCACTTTTCCTTCATATTGCCAAACTAATTTTCATTGATAACAAAACAATATACATTATTTGCTTTGAAATTAGTGAAAACTGTTTTGGCAATAATATTACCCTTTATAACACTCTCATCCAGTTATATCCATCCAGAAGTTAATAGCAAGGGCGTACATGTTTTGTACAGGACAATAGCTATATTTGCAATGCCAAAATTACCCTTCTAATTTTAGAACTAGGGTGGGTGTGATAGGGAGCATAAAGTTAGTTTAGTGTGAAAAATGTCTACATCCATGCAACTGATATTCTACTCGGTTCAATTCTAGAAAAAAGGCCATTAAAAGTGTTTGATTGCATTTACTTTCTAGGTAGAAAATGTCCTTTTTCTTTGCAATGACATGTTTATGTTTAATTGACGAGACAAAATACATTGTTGTTCACATATACAAGCAGCAGTTAATTTATGCCATGTTTATTATATATGCACAAGACTTCGATTATAAAATGTAGGACTTTGGCTTTTGATTAGCGAGAAAAGAGGCACCAGTAATATCCTTCTTTTTACAATGGGAATACATTATTTTTATTAATCACGGGTGCTCCCATCTCAAAATGTTTAGTGCCTGTAAAGGCACCTTCAGTTTCTATTTTAATTCAAAAATGTTATGGGTGCTTTTACACAATTGACACAAACTCTACTAGAACCTATATCTTTAATATCACATTTTCCATTATGATACCCTTGATGAGCTTTTATTTCCCAGTTAAGAGAAAAAATGTGTTTCTATGCGTTTCAATTAGGGTGAAGATCTGATGTTTTTTTTTATTTTTCTTATTTTTCCTACTCACATGGTGGTAGGACATGAGATGGTTGCAGACATTGGGGTTTAAGTGTTGTAGGGCGGTGTGATAGTGGTTCAGTAATTTATACATATGGGGTTATTTTCAGAAAAAAAATAAAAAGATGAATCAAACCATCCCTTATATTTCTCTTCTATTCGACCCTGGATTTACCACCTCTGAATCCACCCTGATGGATCAATTCTCTGTGATTTGTTAGAGCTCTCCAGCCACTGTCCAGAGACAAAGTTGCCCAAAATGAAAATCCAAAGCTAAGAAAACAATTAAATTAACTGTATATTTAAGGCTTAGAAATACCAAAGGTATATCTGCTGCCTTTTATGTTATGATACGATCCTCTCAATATCTTTACTTCATTTGTCATCTTATCTGGTTGTTTGCGCCATATGCCTGTTACAAAAATAATAGTCAAGAAGTCATAAGTTCCTTTTACTTGCTCCATGCCCTAAAGTTCTCATTGTTCAAGTACTAATAAAGTTTGATTGAAATACTTGTTAGATTACGGTGGTTTGATAGTGAGTTTGATATATTTAGGTTCTTATGAGAAGGGTCCATTTCTAGTACGGACCAATCCTTACGGATTGGTCCTTTTATGACGGAACATTTCGGATGTGTTTTTTATGACGCAAAATCGTCATAAATAGGACCAGTCCGTACAGACCGGTTCGCACCTGATCGTGGCTGCTTATGAGAATATGTACATCAATTAATGAATGTGCTTCTTTTATATACATATATATATATATATATTCAGGTTCTTACCATGTGCCCTTAGGGCACGCATTAACACTAGCCATTATCAAAAGACAAAGGAATAATCGAATGGGACAATAACACCAATTATTCCATCTAATTGCAAGTGTAAGAAAATCAAATAAATTGAAAATTCAAATGGGGAGATAATGCAAATGGGAGAGGAAAGTGAGAGAAATCCTTAGTTTTTTTGAACGGGAAGGGTGGGAGTTTGGTTGATGGTTTAAATTGGGCTTGCATTTGCAGTCTAAGTAAGGAGTCCCTTTAAAGACCCTTTGAAGAAGAGGAGGTTAAAAGGGCTATCTTTCAATGTGATGGGAGAGAAGGCACCTGACCAAATGGTTTTTCAACGGCCGCATTGCAAGATGGAAGGGAAGTTACAAGGATGAGATTATGGGAGTGTTTCAAGATTTTTATGATAGCGGGGGTGGTAAATGTATAACAAATGCCACTTTCATTTACTTAATTCCAAAAAAATTGAACTCAATTTCTATTTAGAACTTTAGACCAATTAGCCTGGTCACCTCGTTGTATAAGGTGTTGGCAAAAGTCCTTTATTTAAGGATTAAGGGGTTTTAGTGGAGACAATAGCAATTCTCCATGGAGCCCACATGGTAACAAAATTTACAAATTTTTTTGATTTGCAAATGAAGTGGTGAAATATTAGGGAAAAGAAAAAAGGAGGAAATAGTGCTCAAGATTTGATTTTAAAGCATATGATATAAAGTAGGGAGTTTTGGATTTTGTGTTGGACAGAAGGAGTAGAAAGTAGCGAGTTAGAGTTAGTTGCTGGATAGTTAGGGTGCATTAGAAGAAGAGGGTTTTGGTTATTGTTTGAGGAATAGAAGGGGGCCATTTTCGTGCATTGAGAGGGGTACGACAAGGAGACCCATTGTTCCTTTTTGTCGAGTATAGAGACGTGCTAGTAGGTTGATTAAAAGTTGTGAGAAATTAAGATAGAACGAGTTCAATAAGGAGAGGACGAAAAAAGGTTAGATTATCTCATTTGCAATTTGCGGATGATAACATCTATTTTGTCTCAAATAAAGATGAGTGCATTCAAACCTTGGTAGGAGTCATCAAACTTTTTCTTTTAATGTCAGGGTTAAAAGTAAATACGGGTAAGAGTCTAGTAACGCGCTTGAATATTGAAGAAAAGAGATTAGCACATATCTCTTAGGAATTAGGATGTAGTAGTGGGTCATGGCCTCTTAGCTATTTAGGTTTATCTTGGGGGGGGGGGGGTGGAATCCTAATAGCATTTCCCTTTTGGACCCGATCCCGGTCATGAGAAAGTGGCTAAAGAGGGTGGCATAAAAAATTGTCTTTCTAGAGGGGGAAATTATTGTTGTTACAATCGGTGCTTGTTAGTATTCCCATTTACTTTCTATCACTCTTTAAAGGGGGGGGGGGTGGGTAGGGGAGGGGGGAGGGGGA